>JAACYQ010024657.1:0-11283 GCA_011075105.1 Heteronetta atricapilla
GGCTCAGAGATAAGGAAGACTGTTTATAAAGGATAAGGTAAACAAGCAAGGCATCGAGATAACAGGAGCCTCTTGGATCCCGAGAACTGGACCAAACCAACTTCATGGCCCAGATTGTGACCAAGTGCTCAGGGAGCATGCGCAAGGAGATGAGGTTAAAAGTTCAACTCTGAGGAAGACGTCTTACTTCATCCTGACGACCACCCGACGACCACCCGGACGACCACCAGAGAGTACTACGCAGGCGCAGAAGGACTGATAAGATAATTAGCATACGAAGCGGGGCTAGGTGGAGCTAGGAAATGAATATGCATAGGTGTGTTGCGAAACTTAATGCATATGTAATATTTTAGGGGATAAAAGAGAATGCAAGCGAGCGAATTGTTGCGCACGACTTTGGTGGGACTACCCCCCGTGTTGCCCAGCGCTGAATAAACATACCTACTTTACAATCTTACTGATTGTGGAGTCAGTTTTTCGCGATTCATTTGGCGAGCCAGGCAGGAGACACTCTGCTCGGCTGTGGGACCGACTGCGGAGCGGACGCCCCTAGGTGCACCCTGAGTATTTTCCTCGGAGGGGACTCCACTCCCAGCCGCTCACCACGGGAGCAGACAAGGACCTCCTGAAGCTGCGGACAAATGGTATGTTTTACAGTACAGGAAGGGCCTGTAAGTCGTACGCGTGGCCGGGGCAGCTGGTAAATCGCACAGAGACGTCTGGCGTACAGCATAGTCCCCGTAAGGAAGGAGGGTACCCTACGGGCTGACCGATAGAGTTGTCAAGGGGGATTTGATGACCAATAAAGTGGCCGCTAGCGATCTTGGGAGTAGATCGATCAAATCTGAGGTTACCGCTGCATCCCATTTTGGGAGCCAGGACGGACCTGCTAATGACTGTGTAAGAAGCAGGAGAAGGGTAAGCGGGCCTCTCACAATTGTGACAAGGTCACCTGGGTAATGTTTGCAGCTGCTGGAGGGATACTAACTGGAGTGTTAATAATTGTATGTCTTATTTGTAAATGTCCAGGTATTTTGTGTTGAAAGTATTTGTGTAAGTGTATGTGTTTGAAACAAAGTGGAGTGAGTCACTCCACGAAGAACACAGTCAGAGACAATATTTGGTTGGTTGGTTATCGTTCTAAATTATATATTCTTGTGGTATGAATGAGATGTGCTCTCTATGTGATTGCATGATTGTGCTGTGAGTGAGACGCAGCATCGCTGCGAAGCGAGTGCGGAGTTCCGATCCGCGGTTCCGTATTCTCCGCGAGGGGAGCGGCCGGAGACGAACGAAGTGCATGACAGACTGAAAAGAAGTGCTGTTTTATCCAAGTGTTCATGGTGGTGCCCAATTTATGTGCCCGGCGGTATATCTTGTATATTTATTTTTGCTCTTAAATGTTTTGAGTGTGACAAGGAGGAAGGTGGGAGCATCATCTAAGTAACAGTTTAGAAGTTTTGGTGTATTCGCTGTGGTGTTTAGTCAGTTTCCCAAGTATTGGGGGGGGAGGGGGCTGACTGATTATCAAAGTGGCAGAAAGGAGAGAGTCACTTCTTTGGTGATTTGGGCTTGAGCCCTGGAAATTTGGTAAGAAGGGGGAGAGCGAATTTATTTAAGCCTCAATACCTTTTAAACCCCCATATTGATGGATACACAGGAGTGAGTCCTTGTTTTGTATGGGCTTACTAGCAAAGTGCATGAGAAAATTTGGCATTCGGCTTGAAATTCGGTCCTTTTGAAATGTAAATTTTGTGGAAAAGGTGGTGTCCTTTGTCTAGAAGACAGAAGGCTGAGTGCTTCAGGTGTTTTCCCAAAGTCCTGTGGATCTGTGATTGGAATGAGACTCTCTAATAATCTGAAACAGTGAAGTTTGTATGTGGATAGAAGCATTTAATCCCAGAGAACTGGAACATTTGGGAAGAAGATTAGGAAAAGATAGTAAAAAACTGCAATAAAAAGGGTTGTGTGGAAATTGAAACAAGGGCCAGTATCTAATAAGGAACAGTAATAAATAAATAAGTAAATGGGAATGGGAAATCAAGGAAATGAGTAATATCCAAAACAAAGACGTTTTAAAGAAAGCCTCCTTTGCTGCATATTGGCACATTGGTAGGATATTGTTAGAACTGGGGGCACAGAAAGCAAGAGGACTTCCATTAAGTATTGCAATCAGTGGTGGCCACTATATAATCTAAATGGCCACTTTATGGATCAATCGACTATAACGATGTCTTGTAATCAGTGTTTTTGAGAAGAGAAGGGAAATAGGATGAAATGTTGGATATTGATATGTTGTTTCAGCATCTTGGAGGGAAAAGGTATGGAATTAAGTTGGCCACTGACTGAGCCTTTGGTATTGGCATTAGAAAAGTATAGGCTGCAGAAAGATAAAGGAAGTGTTAATAGGTTGTTTAAAGTGTTAAAGGTGTGGCATGTAGTATTTGATACAGCTGTTTGAAGTTGAATGAGCAGGGAAAGAGGATGTAGGGATGTTAATAGTTCTGCCTCAACCCGAGGCTGAGATCTAAAAATCATGGGTGTGAGCTCTCTGGGGCAGAGGGACCATGATGAGTCCAAGAGAGTTGTCACGTAAACAGAAAAGCAGATAACTCTTAAAACAACCTGAGTTCACGTGTGAGCTCAGATTGCCAATGGGACTGCTCAGGGAACTTTCAGCGATTTCATTCCCCTGACCGACCCCCCCCCAACTGAGACCCTAATCACTCCGGAAATTATGAACAGCTATACCGAAATCTGGTTAATTTGGGAATTGGGAATTTGTTCCAACAAGGTCCAAAAGAAACCCCTATGGAATTTTTGGACCAACTTTTGAAATGCAATGAAGAAAAAATAAATAAATAACAATTTGGACATGGCTTCAGAAAACAGAGGCAATTGGCTAGCCTCTTTCTAGGGCAATTGCCCCCCTGATACCAGAAAGAAATTGTCTTAAGCTGCAGGATAAACCTACAACAGTCAAGAATAATGGGGACCTGGGGCACCTACCCTAGCAGGTCCACTGGTTGAAATAAAGCTAGGGAACGAAGAGAGAGGCTTGAATTTTTGTTGGTTAAGGGAGCTTCTTTCTCTGTGTTAATTAGTCTGTAAATGTAATAGGGGCAACGGGCTAACAGGAAAATGTTTTTTTTGCAATGCATGAAATTTAAATGGGGAAAAATGTTTGGAATTATGAAATGAGGAAAACAGTCAAGTTTGGTTCATGGTACTAGATTTAAAGGATGCTTTTTCCTGCCTGCCCATGGCAACTGAAAACCAGAAACTCCTTGCCTTTTGAATGGGAAAATCCTAATAGGGGATGTAAAACTCAGATGACTTGGACAGTGTTACCACAAGGGTTCAAGAACAGCCCCACCATATTCAGGAAACAACTAGCCTGTGATCTGGAAGTTTGAAAGACATCTTTGGGAAAAGGGGACACTGTTGCAATATGCAAATGATAGCCACAGAAGAAGAAAAGGAATGTGTATCATGGACTATTAGTTTACTAATTTTTTGGCACTAATACTGTGAACCCAGCCTCTTTTCTCAGTAACAGAGTTTCCAGATCACCCACTCATGATTGCATCAAGACCATGGACACGGTATACTCCAGCTGACCAGACTTCTAGGAAACACCCTTAGAAGATGTGGAGGATTGGTATATAAACGGCAGCAGCTTTGTCCGGCAGGGATTTTGCCTCACAGGATATGCGGTAACAAACATCAGCCCAAAAGGTGGAAATCATTGCCTTGATAAGAGCTCTTGAGCTGGCAAACATTTGGACGGATTTGAAATATGCATTTGGTGTGGTGCATGCACACAGGGCAATTTGGAAAGAGAGAGGACTTTTATCTTCCTCAATTAAACATGCAGAAGAGGCTGATAGCAGTTATTAGGGAAGAAGGAAAAAGGAGGCCCAGACAGGAACAGCCCCAGCTAGGCAAGATTCAGTGTGCCCTATGTAAGAAATCTGGGCTTTGGAAAAACGAATGCCTGGAACAGAAAAGAAATGGAAAAGGAAACCGGGGAAGGAGAGAAAAGAGGTGGAACTTCTGTTGGATGTGGGGGCAACTTATTCAATTTTATATAAAGCATTAGTATCAGTGGGGAATGACTATGTTGTAGTGAAGTGGGCAACTGGCCAATCTGAAACAGCATATTTCTGTAAACCATTGAAATATAAATATGGAAAACAGTGGGGCATTCACATGTTCCTATACATGCCCAATTCCCTGGAGTCACTCCTAGGGAGAGATTTATTGGAAAGATTACATGCAACCATTTCATTTAAAAATGGGGAGATTATTCTGGAGGTAAATGATCAAAGACAATGTGGAAATGTTGAGTTTGATCTTGACAGCTTTTGAGACCAAAGAGGAAATTAGTGAGGAAATCCTAAGTCAAGTGTTTTCTGGAGTATGATCTTCTAGTGTACCAGGGAAGGCGAAAAATGCACTTCCAATATAAATTAAACTTATGGACTTCCAATATAAATTAAATGAAATGAAAACAACCAGTTAGAATTAAACAGTACCCCTTGAAAAAGGAAGACAGAGAAGGAATTAGCCTGATAATCGATTAACATGCTTAAAACCAGAGCTAACTTGTTTTACCAAGTTAGACCTGAAGGATGCCTTCTTTTGCCTCCCTCTCCATGAAGCCAGCCAGAAAATCTTTGTATTTGATTGGAAAAGCCTTAAGAGTGGGCACAAAACACAGCTCACATGGACAAGGGTGCCTCAGGAATTTAAGAACTTACCACCTTATTCGGAGATCCATTTGCAAAGGACTTGGTGACCTGGAAAGCCCCAGCAGGAGAAGGAAGGCTGTCGCAGTATGTAGATGAAGTCCTAATAGCCACCCAGACAGAAGCAGCATGTGTGCCCTGAACGGGGATTGCCCTGGGAATACTAGCACAGGACCTGGGCCCATATTGAAGGGCAGTTGCTTATTTTTCTAAGCAGCTGGATGCTGCCGCCAAGGGATGGTCAGGATGCCTCAGAGCCGTTGCAGCAATGTTGCTAAATATCCAGGAAGCATGCAAGTTCATCTTGGGATAGAAAATAACTGTGCTAGTGTCTCACACAGTGTCCACAGTGCTGGAAGTGAAAGGTGGTCACTGGCTTTCCCACAAAGGTTCCTGAAATCAGCAGAAACCAAGGGGAGCCAGTACACCATGACTGCCTGGAGACCACCTACCTACTCCAGCTGTCCAGATCTGAAGGACACTCCTTTTGATGACGTAGAAATATGGGAGCAGCTACGCCATCAGTAGAAAACGACATGCTGGGTATGCAGCTACCTCTTGCAAAGACGTGATAGAATCCGGACCTTTTGCCAACAGATACCTCTGCACAAAAGGCTGAGATAATTGCTCTGACTTGTGCCTTGGAAAAAGCAAAAGGAAGGAAAATAAACATCTGTACAGACTCAAGATACACATTTGGGGTTGTCCATATGGAAAGAAAGAGGACTGTTGAACTTGAGAGAAAAAATAAAAATAAAAATAAAAAAATCAAACATGCAAAAGAAATAACGAGATGTACTTTAAGGCACACCAGAAGTTGAGCTCAGAATTGGAGGAAAGAAATGATCTGGTGGACAGAGAGGCAAAAGAAGCAGCAGAAAATGAGGTAGCAACTGAGGGAGCCCTGATTCTAGATGGGCAGATTCTCCTTGAAGGTAAGCCTGCATATAAAAAAGGATAGAAAATTAATTGAAAGACAAATGAAAAAATATAACCAAGAGGGATGGGCTATTACCAAAGAAGGGAAGGGGAAGCTAGTCATCCCCTCCAATTTATTGTGGTCACCGGTAAAGAAAAAACACCAGAAGACACATTGAGGAATAGACGCTTTGTATAACTATCTAATTTGAAAAATTATTGCCAAGAACTTATATGCTACTATCACTCAAATAACTTAACAATGTGATATTTGTCTCCAGACTAACCCCCAAAATACCCCCAAATCAAAACTAGGTCAAATTGGAAAAGGCCATGGGCCTGGGCAACAATGGCAAATTGACTTTTCTGAACTTCCAAGAAAAGGGGGGTGTCGATATTTACTGGTGTTAACAGATACCTTTTCAGGATGGCCAGAGGTTTTCCCTAGTAGGACTGCCAAAGCCCGAGAGGTAACTAAGTCTCTTGTAAAGAAAACTTCGAAACCACAGTGGGAAGGACTACACCAGGTACTCCTTACTACCTTTACTGCAATTAGGATCAAGGAACAGAGTGCCTGGATTCACCATTCTCGAGTGAAGAAAGCTCCAGAAGCCCTCTGGAAAGTAATGCCAGGTGACGGTGAACTGAAACTAAAGCTTAGTCAAGCAAAATGAAGACATTACAGTCGGGAGTATTTAGTAACATAATTAGCAGAAATTTAGTTAACAGAATCATTTTATTTTTGTGGCTTACAGACGTAATTGTGATTCAAGAATTGGAAGGTGCCTTTATGACAATAGAGAATGGTGAGTGGCCTTGGTCCGAAGCCTTAACAATAGAGGATAAGAGCATTAATGGCAAGTTAGAAGTTGTGGTTATCTGGTGAACAAATGATGACCATTTACATACATTATCAAAATGGGAAAAATTAGGGGAAGAGTGGACACACCAAAGAACCATAGGGGACAAAATTAAAATAGGGTGCCAAATGATTAATGGAACGACCCACGAGAAAGTAACGGGGATTTTAGTAAAACCCGTTTCCAATAGGGGCCAATAAGAAGGTTGCATCTGCCAAGGTAAATTAGATTGTTGGTATAATTTTACATTAACACAGACTGTAGTAATTAGCTGTTTTTGGCTAGACAATATGGTCACAAAAGCAAGCACACCTCAGGGGCAGGACACAAAGAGACTTAATTGGAATGCTAGGAACAGGATTAGGAGTTCTAAATCAAATTGATTAAGAAATATTAATGAATAAGCTGGCCACAACAACAAGTGATTGGACAAAACTAAAACAGCCCCTACAATCATCTTTATAGGCATTGGAACCAGCCAATGGCAAGTTTCATTACTGAGATGGGAAAAGGCTGAAGACCAAGACCACAAACTAATACTAGATGCACCTAGTATGATTCAAGATAATGTATATATTTGTCAAGGCTGTGTGTGTTTAAGAACTGCTTGTGCTTTTGTAGAAGTAGATAAGGAGAATATAACTCGCCCTTGCAAGAATCATTCTAACTCTTGTATTTGTAACTCTGTTAGAATCATCTGGTGTGATTTTCTATATTTGGCACCAGTGGTATCCCACCAGTTGATCAGGTCTAACACCACAATATACCTACACCTATCGGGATGCCCTCTTTGGATGGTCGCCAACTGCAACGGGATTTTGAACACATTATGTCACCCAATTATTGTTTTATTGATATTAGTTGGTGTAAGTTTAATATTGTCTTTCTTAATGCTTGCTTGGAATTGGAAATTGTTACGACGAATGGCGATATTAGCTTCCTTGACAAAAGTACATGGCAAGGCATTGAGGGTTACGTACCATAGAGATTGGGAAGAAAAAATTTATATTAAGTAAAAGAATTTACTAAGATTTTCCAGAAAAGGGGGGACTGAAACATGGGATTAGAAATTAGAGAGTGACTGATTATGAATAAATATATAGACAACACTCATTGCTTAATAGGTGCTACATTTGTGATGTACTGGGCCTGTGCTGCGCTTAGGCCTCCAGATGAGCCCCTGGGGCCCCAAGGACCAGATGAGCCCCTGGGGCTCCAAGAACCAGATAAATCTAACCCTATTGTTCGGATGATGAGCAAAGGCTCAGAGATAAGGAAGACTGTTTATAAAGGATAAGGTAAACAAGCAAGGCATCGAGATAACAGGAGCCTCTTGGATCCCGAGAACTGGACCAAACCAACTTTATGGCCCAGATTGTGACCAAGGCCTCAGGGAGCATGCGCAGGGAGATGAGGTTAAAAGTTCAACTCTGAGGAAGACGTCTTACTTCATCCCGATGACCACCTGACGACCACCCGGATGACCACCAGAGAGTACTACGCAAGCGCAGAAGGACTGATAAGATAATTAGCATACGAAGCAGGGCAAGGTGGAGCTAGGAAATGAATATGCATAGATGTGTTGCGAAATGTAATGCATATGTAATATTTTAGGGGATAAAAGAGAATGCAAGCGAGCGAATTGTTGCGCACAACTTTGGTGGGACTACCCCCGTGCTGCCCAGCGCTGAATAAACATACCTACTTTACAATCTTACTGATTGTGGAGTCAGTTTTTTGCGACTCAAGAGGGTGCTGAAGGAGTGAGGGAGAGTGAACAAGTAGGAAAAAATATATTCCCCTGTCCCCTCCACAGACTGGCTCCCTGATGAAAAAAGGCAGTAGGTGTAATTGTTAATGGTTTCTGAGATATAGTTTCCAAAGTACAGAGTCAACGACAGTGTTGAGTACAAATACCAAGTTAAAGTCATGGTCAGATATATCATCGTATCGTAAGCTATTGTTACACCGCACAGTACCATAATGATCTTAAACCAGGGCCCGGAATGGATAACCAGCACAACGGTGATCACATACAGAAAGCAACGTGCTATAAAATTCAGCCTGGAATACAGCCACAGCAGACTCGAGATTAAAGAAATCAACATTCTGATTAGCAACTATTAAGTAGCTCTAGTACTTATACCAATTTTAGTTTAACATACTCTGGTCAGATCTGTTGTTATCTCAACCCTTTGTGCCCCACGTTGGGCACCAAAAAGACTGTTGTGGTTTAACCCGGCCGGCAGCTCAACACCACACAGCTGTTTGCTCACCCTTCCCCATCCCTCTCTGGGATGGGGGAGAGAAACGGGAAAGTGAAGCCTGTGGGTTGAGATAGAAATAGTTTATTAAGATAGAAAATTATTATTATTATTAATAATAATAATAATATATGTACAAACAAGTGATGCACAATGCAATTGCTCACCACCCGCTGACTGATGCCCAGCCCGACCCCGAGCAGCCGCCCCCCCCACCCTGACGGCAGGGTTCAGCATGACGCCAGATGGTATGGAATACCCCTTTGGCCAGTTTGGGTCAGCTGTCCTGGGTCTGTCCCCTCCCAGCTCTTGCTGCACTCCCAGCCTGCCCGCTGGCAGGACAGAGGAGAGGAGCTGAAAAGTCCTTGGCTTAGTATAAGCACTGCTCTGCAGCAATTCAACCATCAGCATGTTATCAACACTCTTCTCATCCTAATCCAAAACATAGCACCCTACCGGCTGCTAGGAGGAAAAATAACTCTGTCCGAACTGAAACCAGGACAAACCAGTACAGTAATAGGCAGCAAGCCCATCTGAAGAACTTTGGAGCCTAACTTGGACTCCTAAAGCCTAAGCTATCTGTATAAGTGGTACAAATTCCCTCTTAGCAGAAAAACTGACTTGAAACATGCACAAGGGCAATTTAATGTGCTCTTCCATACATTAACTTAAGTCAGCAAACTTTTCATTGTGACCATGGGGGTCGGCAAGCCTCATGGTTGGTGATAACATCGGGCTCTTTACATCAGGAATGTAAAGAGTTCAGACGGAACAAAGAAGGGTGATTAAGGAGACGCCTTGCCGTCTCGGGTTGCTTGTTCTCCAACCGTTAAGGCATGGAAGTTGCTGGGGCATTGCGGTTGCCGGACAAAGCTGTTGACCAATGAATAGTTAGTGGGAAAGGACTGTTGTGGGGTGAATGGTATAAGAAGGGAGCCTGTCCTCAATATGGGGGGCAACAGATATATAACGAAGTTATGTCATAAATAAAGAAGTAGCAGTTACTGATCCTAAAAGAACCCTGGTGTCCGTGTGGTCTTAACACCACATTTTATAGACACAACAGCTGCAGAATACAACGTTATTTTGTAATTCAGCTCCATGGGTCAGTCTATGGCTGGTCTCCATGACGGAATCATCACTCAGGACAGATACCAGAGCCAAATGAGACAACATTTATCACTTTGTATCACAGGGACTTGAATGGTCTCCTCAATTACTTCTCTGCCCCATTACAGTACATAGGAAAATTCTGCTTATTCCAAAATCTTAATTTTACAGTTTCCAACTTGGTTTGATAAAAGCCAAGTTAGCATGAAAGGAATAATAGGAAGCGGACAAGAATTTGATTGTCTTTTCAAAATTACACAGAAAGGCTTTCCCTGAGATCAGACACTAGTGTGTGAGGGGAAAACCAGTTCTGCAATCAAAATTATCTTTTATGGGGTAAAAACATCAATCTTGCCAAATCATTTCAAACTACAAATTATTCATCTTTCTTTGAAAAGTAGATCAGTGAGTGCTGTGCTATATTTAGCCATTTATGATTGCAGGCTGATTTAAGATTAATAGAAATAAAACATCAGCTATTATATCTGCAGGTGAATGCCACCACCACGACATCCAGTATCTCAATGTAATGTTGCAGCCAGGAAAGACAAATTGAGCAGTAATATTAATAGCTTTTTAGGAAAAGGCTTTAAGATACAGCAGACTGAGTTGTTGGTGTAGCAGACACATAACCACAAGGTGATTCTATGAAGGTGCTTTATTCAGCACTGGAAACCAGGGGCAGGTGCCCAAATCTGGCTTCAAGTCCCATTACATCCCGATCGCTATTAATATCCTAAAAGTTACATATTCATTAGTATTCATTAATATTTACAATATCAGCCTTACTTCATATGCTAATTATTTCTCCTCCCATTCACACATGCATGGTGTTCTCCGGTGGTCGTCCCGGGGGTCGTCCAGATGAAGTAAGGAGTCATCCTCAGGGTTTAACTTTTCACCTTTTCTACTTGGTGCATGCTCCTTTTCAGTTCTTGACTTTAATTAGTTCTTGGCTTCAGTCCTAACCCTCCTTACCCACCTTATCTTCTTAACAAGGCCCAAGTTGTTCCTGTTCTATCTCTCAAAGCCTGTCTTGTCTCTGCTCCATCCTTCTATCATTTATTTATGCCTTCCTTTATTATATACACGACAATATTTGGCTATGAATCTCCCATTCTATTGAAACATGGGATTAGAAATTAGAGAGTGACTGATTATGAATAAATATATAGACAACACTCATTGCTTAATATGTGCTACATTTGTGATGTACTGGGCCTGTGCTGCGCTTAGGCCTCCAGATGAGCCCCTGGGGCCCCAAGGACCAGATGAGCCCCTGGGGCTCCAAGAACCAGATAAATCTAACCCTATTGTTCGGATGATGAGCAAAGGCTCAGAGATAAGGAAGACTGTTTATAAAGGATAAGGTAAACAAGC
>JAACYQ010024659.1:0-11131 GCA_011075105.1 Heteronetta atricapilla
CTCCAGCTCCAGCCCCTGCAGCCGCTCCAGCTCCAGCCCCTGCAGCCGCTCCAGCTCCTGTGGCTGGGCCAGCGAAACGAACTGTTGCAGTGCAAGTTGGCCCTGTAGACTGTATTCCAACCCCTGTGGCAGACCCTGTGGCTGGGCCAAAGAAACGAACTGTAGCAGTGCAAATTGGCCCTGCAGAGTGTATTCCAACCCCTGTGGCAGACTCTGTGGCTGAGTCAGAGAAACAACCTGTAGCAGTACAAGTTGCCCCTGTAGACAAGGTGAAAAAATGGTATAGAGACTCAGGTTGTTTAGAACGCAGAGAAGACAAGGCTGGGCCATCAGGGGTGCAGGACAATGAAGATGGGGATGTTGAAAAAACAACACTAGTTTCCCAAAGCCTATACCAGCGTGAGCTACAAGATATGCGAAAAGATTTTGGTCGCTGCATAGGTGAGCAGCTTGTCACCTGGCTGCTCCAGTGCTGGGATACCGGAGCCAATTATGTGGATATAGACAGCAGGGAAGCCAGTCGGCTGGGATCCCTTGCTAGAGACGCAGGCATTGACAAAGCAATTGGAGAAGGAGTACGATCCTACAGCCTCTGGAGGCGTATCCTGTACGCTGTAAGGGAAAGGTATCCCTACAAGGAAAAACTCGTATGTCTGCCAGGCAAGTGGACCGCTATGGAGAAGGGAATCCAGTACCTGAGGGAATTAGCCATACGGGAGGTGATTTATGCCGACCCAGACAATGGACAAATACCCGTAGATCCAGATGAAGTCAAGTGTACACGACCCATGTGTCGGAAGTTTGTATGGAGTGCACCATCATCATATGCCAGCTCATTGGCAATAATGGCCTGGAAAGAGGATGACGAACCCTCAGTGGGTGATGTGGTTAAACAACTCCGGCAGTACGAAGAAAGTCTCTCCTCTTCCCTACAGGCCTGCGTCTCGGCTGTGGAGAAACTTTCTGAAAGCGTCCACCAACTAAAAGAGAATACTTTGGAGAAACTTTCTGAAGAGGTCCAGCAACTAAAAGAGAATACTTTGGAGAAACTTTCTGAAGAGGTCCAGCAACTTAAAAAGAGTGTACTTTCCTCCACCCCTGTACATACCAATGTCTCTGCTATTAGGGGTAAGCGCTCATCCATGCAAGGAAGATGATATGGTGGATACACACCTCGTGCTATCCTGTGGTTTTACCTACGTGACCATGGAGAGGACATGAGAAAATGGGATGGAAAATCCACCGCGACCCTAGAGGCACGGGTACGTGAGTTGCAAAAGAAAACAAGCGGGAAAAAGGGGTTCTCTGAAAAGTTTGCTGCTCCAACTTCCAGCAGGCAGTCCCTTAAACACAGGATTGAAGATTCTGACCAGGATTAGAGGGGCCCTGCCTCTAGCCAGGGGGAGGAAAGGGACAATTGAGTTTATTGGACTGTGTGAATTCGATGGCCTGGCACGTTAGACGCACAGAAGTATAAACTTTAGTAGATACCGGTGCATAATATACTCTAATGCCATCAAGCTATAAAGGGCCAGAGCCCATCAGTATTCATGGAGTGACGGGGGGATCCCAGCAGTTGACTGTATTAGAAGCTGAAGTGAGTCTAACTGGGAATGAGTGGCAAAAACACCGTATTGTGACTGGCCCGGATGCTCCATGCATCCTTGGCATAGAAGAGGATATTTCAAGGACCCCAAAGGGTTCCGCTGGGCTTTTGGCATAGCTGCCTTAGAGACAGAGGGCATTAAACAGTTGTCTACCTTGCCCGGTCTCTCGGAGGACCCTTTTGTTGTGGGGTTACTGAAGGTTGAAAAACAACAAGTGCCAATCGCTACTACAACTGCACACCAGCGGCAATATCGCATCAACAGAGACTCCCTGATTCCCATCCATGATCTAATTCGTCAACTGGAGAGCCAAGGAGTGATCAGTAAGAATCATTCACCTTTTAATAGTCCCATATGGCCAGTGCGAAAATCTGATGCTGAGTGGAGACTAACGGTGGACTATCGTGGCCTGAATGAAGTCACACCCCCACTGAGCGCTGCAGTGCCGGACATGCTAGAACTCCTCCAGTATGAACTGGAATCAAAGGCAGCCAACTGGTAGGCCACAACTGATATCGCTAATGCATTTTTCTCCATCCCTCTAGCAGCAGAGTGCAGGCCACAGTTTGCCTCTACTTGGAGGGGAGTCCAATATACGTGGAATTGGCTGCCCCAGGGGTGGAAACATAGCCCTACCATTTGCCATGGATTGATCCAGTCTGCGCTGGAGCGGGGGGAAGCTCCTGAACATCTGCAGTACATCGATGACATCATTGTGTGGGGTTGCACAGCAGAGGAAGTTTTTGAGAAAGGGAAGAAAATAATCCAAATCCTTCTGAAGGCTGGTTTTGCCATAAAACAAAATAAAGTTAAAGGACCTGCACGAGAGATCCAGTTTTTAGGAATAAAATGGCAAGATGGACGTCATCAGATCCCAATGGATGTGATCAACAAAATAACAGCTATGTCTCCACCAACTAGCAAAAAGGAAACACAAACTTTCCTAGGTGTCGTGGGGTTTTGGAGAATGCACATTCCAAATTACAGTCTGATTGCAAACCCGCTCTACCAAGTAACCCGTAAGAAGCATGATTTTGAATGGGGCCCTGAGCAACGACAAGCCTTTGAACAAATTAAGCAGGAAATAGTTCAATAGTTCATAGTAGCCCTGGGGCCAGTCCGAACAGGACCAGATGTAAAGAATGTGCTCTACACTGCAGCCGGGGAGAATGGCCCTACCTGGAGCCTCTGGCAGAGAGAACCTGGGGAAACTCGAGGTCGACCTCTACGGTTTTGGAGTCGGGGATACAGAGGATCTGAGGCCCACTACACTCCAACCGAAAAGGAGATATTGGCAGCATATGAAGGAGTTCGATCTGCTTCGGAAGTGGTCGGTACTGAAGCACAGCTCCTCCTGGCACCCCGACTGCCAGTACTGGGCTGGATGTTCAAAGGAAGGGTCCCCTCTACACATCATGCAACCGATGCTACATGGAGCAAGTGGGTTGCACTGATTACCCAGCGGGCTCAAATAGGAAACCCCAGTTGTCCAGGAATCTTGGAAGTGATTATGGACTGGCCAGAAGGCAAATACTTTGGGATGTCATCAGAGGAGGAGGTGATCCGTGCTGAAGAAGCCCCACTGTACAACGAGCTACCAGAAAATGAGAGGAGATATGCCCTGTTCACCGATGGGTCCTGTCGCATTGTGGGAAAGCATCGGAGATGGAAAGCTGCTGTATGGAGTCCTACTTGACGAGTTGCAGAAGCTGCCGAGGGAGAAGGTGAATCAAGTCAATTTGCAGAAGTGAAAGCCATCCAGCTGGCTTTAGATATTGCTGAACGAGAAAAATGGCCAGTTCTCTACCTGTACACTGATTCGTGGATGGTAGCAAATGCCCTGTAGGGGTGGTTACAGCAATGGAAACAGAACAACTGGCAGCACAGGGGCAAACCCATCTGGGCTGCTGCATTGTGGCAAGATATTGCTGCCCGGGTAGAGAAGCTGGTCGTAAAGGTACGCCACGTAGATGCTCATGTGCCCAAGAATTGGGCTACGGAAGAACATCAAAACAACCAGCAGGTCGATCAGGCTGCTAAGATTGAAGTGGCTCAGGTGGACCTGGACTGGCAACATAAGGGTGAATTATTTATAGCCTGATGGGCCCATGACACCTCAGGCCATCAAGGAAGAGATGCAACATACAGATGGGCTCGTGATCGAGGGGTGGACCTGACCATGGACACTATAGCACAGGTTATTCATGATTGTGAAACATGTGCTGCAATCAAGCAAGCCAAATGGTCAAAGCCTCTTTGGTATGGAGGACGATGGCTGAAATATAAATATGGACAGGCCTGGCAGATTGATTACATCACACTCCCTCAAACCCGCAACAGCAAGCGCCACGTACCTGCAATGGTGGAAGCAACGACCGGATGGCTGGAAACATATCCTGTGCCCCATGCCACCACCCGAAACACTATCCTGGGCCTTGAAAAACAAGTTCTGTGGCGTCATGGCACCCCAGAAAGAATTGAGTCAGACAATGGGACTCATTTCCGAAATAACCTTATAGACACTTGGGCCAAAGAACATAGTATTGAGTGGGTGTATCACATCCCCTATCATGCACCAGCCTCCTGTAAAGTTGAGCGATAGAATGGACTGTTAAAGACTACACTGAAAGCAATGGGTGCTGGGACATTCAGAAATTGGGATACACTTTTGGCAAAGGCCACCTGGTTAGTCAATACTAGGGGATCTGCCAACCGAGCTGGACCAGCCCAATCAAACCCGCTATGCACAGTAGAAGGGGATAAAGTTCCTGTAGTGCATGTAAGAAACATGCTGGGTAAAACAGTCTTGGCTACTGCTGCCCCAGGAAAAGGCAAACCCATCCGTGGGATTGTTTTTGCTCAAGGACTTGGATGCACTTGGTGGATAATGCAAAAGAATGGGGAGGTCCGGTGTGTACCTCAAGGGGATTTAATACTGGGTGAGAATAGCCCATGAGTTGAGTTGTATTATGTTAATTATTATACAATACTGTGTGTCATTACTACCATAGATGAAAATAGTGATTAACTAGAATGTATTGGAAAGAGTGTAACCTGAGCATGATATAAATGGTATGGAATAAGGGGTGGATATATGTCCTGGTTTCAGTTAGGACAGAGTTATTTTTCCTCCTAGTAGCTGGTAGGGTGCTATGTTTTGGATTAGGATGAAAAGAGCGTTGATAACATGCTGATGTTTTAATTGCTGCAGAGCAGTGCTTACACTAAGCCAAGGACTTTTCAGCTCCTTGCTCTGTCCTGCCAGCGGGCAGGCTGGGGGGGCAGCAAGAGCTGGGAGGGGACAGACCCAGGACAGCTGACCCAAACTGGCCAAAGGGCTATTCCATACCATCTGACGTCATGCTGAACAATATATAGGGGTGGCTAGCCAGGGTGGGGAGCCAGCTCTCGGGGCTGGGCTGGGCATCAGTCAGTGGGTGGTGAGCAATTGCATTGTGCATCACTTGTTTGTACATTATTATTATTATTATTATTATTATTGATCTATCTTAATAAACTGTCTTTATCTCAACCCACAGGCTTCACTTTCCTGTTTCTCTCCCCCATCCCAGAGAGGGAGGAGGGAGGGTGAGGGAACGGCTGTGTGGTGTTTAGCTGCTGGTCGGGTTAAACCACCACAAGGGGCCATCCCCGGGATTAGCATTTGAGCAGCAACACAGGCTACTTCCCTTTCTGCCATCATGGTTTTTAACGTCTCTAATACTGTACGCCACAACTCGCAGACAGTTTTCACTTCCTTTTCATCTTTTGAATCTCCCGTTACAGTCTTTTCCCACATGGAATTCCCAAATTCTTGCCATTCTGTAACAGAGAACAGCATGGTCGTCTCTCTAAAATGTCCCCATCGCTGTCCTAACTTGATCAATTTGATCAGTTTCTTTCCCATTGTCTCGATACCTCTCTTAGAGAGTATTTCAGCGAGCAACGTTGCTGCAGCTTCCACCTCCATAGCTGCACGTTTCACTGGGAGGGAAGGTCCCTGTCTGCCCTGAGTTTGCACACAGACAGCACTCCTCCCAGCCATTTTGTTTCCCATTCCCCTCCTCTTGCTGCTTACCGCAGTCTCGGAGAACTCAGCTGAGCTGGACTATCTGGCGAGTAACCATCCTCTTCTACCAGGTGTCGGAATGGGAGTGACCCGGAGTAACGACACAACCTCGATGCGAGTATAATCGTTCTCCTTTAATGAATGTTCTAGCAAGGTATATATATGCTACCCCTACAGCATGCACAGACAACAACTTATAATTGGTCTAGCTTCTCTATGCACACGTCTCTAGCACTAATATAATTGGTACAATGGTGTCGTCTCTCCTCCTGAACATAGTTCCGCATATTTTAGTTGTAACATCACTCAAGGTTATCAGCCCTGGGCCTACATTATCTTCACAGTCCTTCAAGGCCTGAGTTGCTCACTGTAATTAAATCATGCCCCTTCTCATTTAAACATAGCTCCACAATTCCCCCTTTTTGTTTTTGAGCAACCCAGGCCTGGTCTACTACCTTTAACACTGCAAATATTGCAACAAGCAAGGCACAATAAGCAACAGGGTAAAAATAGAATAGTGCTTTGCAGCGATGCTGCTTCTCACTCACACAGCACAATCACACAATCACTCAAAGAGGCCTCTTGTACCTTTCATTCATACCACAAGAAAATATCACTTAAAATAATTTGTCTGCGGCTTCAGGAGGTCCTTGTCTACTCCCGTGGTGAGCAGCTGAGAGTGGAGACTCCTCTGAGGAAAATGCTCAGGGTGCACCTAGGGGCGTCCATTCCACAGTCGATCCCACAGCCGAGCAGAGCGGCTCCTAGTGCAAGAAATGATGCTAGTTTTGTATAATTACACCAAAGAGATGCATTGCAATAGGGAGTGAGTGTGACATTGACAATTTGTTTCATGGTTTGGTTTTTGCCCATGTAATTGAACCTTACACATGGTGTGGCTGTTACACTTCCCAGGATATCTAATTCCTGTGGCTCTAGGGGCAATCATAGCAAGTAAACAGTCCAGTCTTTGTTATCTGCCGGAAGCCCCACCAGACATGTCGTAAATGGGTGGTTAGCACTAGCCAGGGACGGGCACATCGCTTCTTGTCCTGTCATGTTGGCGAGGGTGACCCAGATGTTGCAGCATGGTTGGATGGAGACCCAGGTCTGGCAATAACCGATGACAGTGGTGATTGTGAGGAGGAGGCCAGCCATGGCCTTACCCCCTTGCTGGTACCCATCTTGATCTGTGACCTGTAAAGACACAAGCATACTCTCGACCCCAGGTTATTAGAGGCTGGGGTCCCTCCCAAAGACCTGTATTTAAATTTTTTACGACCACTAAGACCTGCTCTGATTGTGGCACCTGTTACAGTGCGGAATTCATACTTTTGTAATGTTTTACTATGGGTGGTACATCTTTGTGGGAAAGGGTAATGCTAGCTGATTCATTATGTAAAGTGCCTTTCCCAGCCTGTTCTGTGGTGTTTCCTAGGTGTCTCCCCCTTTTTGTTTATTTAGCAGTGTTTTCAAGGTGCAATGTGTTAGTGTGGCTCTGCATGTGAATAATACAATACAGGTGCACTCGCTGCTCTACCAAAAATAACAGCTCTTTAAATTTTTGAAAGAGTTTTCCTTTGGGATATGTCTCAAATGTGCCCTCTCAATGCGCTGAGCAACACCTACAGCACATTGCAAGTCCAATACAATATTCAAAGGTACTATTTTTTTTCTTTTTTTCTTTTCCTTTTTTTTCATTTTCTTTTTTCCTTTTTTTCTTTTTTCTTTCTTCTTTTGTTTTTTCTTTTTTTCTTTGTTTTTCTTTTTAAAAAAAAAAAAATCTCTTTTGTTTTGTTTATTTTCTGCTTGTAATGTCCTTCATCACTGCACTGATTCATCACAAATCATGCATTAATCTCCATTTCCCGCTCTTCTTCTTGATGACAAACACTGGTGAATTCCATGGGCTGTTTGTCAGAACAATATGTCCTTGTTGGAGTTGTTCTTGAATCAGTTCCTGCAGACTACTGCTCAGAAAAGAATCAATGGAGCAATTCTAGTTCCCTTTGATATTGACAATGCTGGAGACGGTGTCCAAGCCATAGCTTGGCTTTTTCTGTTATAATTGGCATCAATTTTCCCTGGCAAAACAAACAATCCGGTCACAGTTGTATTTGATCGTCCTAGCAGCAATACACTACAGTCAGTCCCAATTGGTACTTTGACGTTCAATGGAATTTTATGAATGTGAGTACCCCCACAATGTGGCGTCTGTTACTGTGGAGACATCCACTCTGGCACTCCCTCTGGTTCTCGCTGAGAGGGTGTCCACGGTAGTAACTGTGGCAGTGGGGCTGCAGCGTGGAACCCTGCTCCACCATGGTGCTCCATGGGCTGCAGGGGGACAGCCTGCTGCACCATGGTCCTCATCACAGGCCGCAGGGAATTTCTGCTCCGGCACCTAGAGCACCTCTCCCCCTCCTTTACTGACCTTGGCTCCTGCAAGGCTGTTCTTCACTCCTTTCACTCTCCCAGCTGCTGTGCCGCGTAGCATTTTTTTTTTTTTCTCCTGTCTTAAATCTGCTCTCACAGAGGCGCAAAACATCACTTATTGGCTCAGCTCTGGTCAGCAGTGGGACCCTTACCTAACATGGGACAGCTTCTAGATCCTTCTCACAGAAGCCACCCCTATGGCCCCCTGCTACCAAAAGTTTGCCACGTAAACCCACTACATTCCACCCCTCACCTCTGTGAAAAGCATACTTAAGAATAATCACAATATACTCTTTACAATTATCACAATCTTCACAAACTCCACTTCCATCAAAAAGAAAAATAATTCCCCACACCAAAATAAACATAACATCATCACGACACCGACGAGGTGGACAACTTACACACACGCTACCCCTCGTCCCTTCACCACACTAATATGAAACATATTCCTTCATGGATATGAAGGAATATGAAACATATTCCTTCACAATTACAACTTTATTGAATTCTTCACAACTTTTACATTCATAAAAATGTCCAGTCCATGTTTTGCCCATTACTTCTCTCGACTGTCATCCTTATCTCAAATTCCTTGAGCCCCATTGGGCGAGTAAAAAACAGTAAGTTATCATGGATTTGGGGTGGGAGGTTTGAAGAAACCAATCTTCCAGCAGTATTGGACAACAAATGGCACAGAAACTATAGTAATGCTGATTTGTACTGGAGCAAGCAATTTTGAATAGCATATGCCAACCCAAATGTGCCTGTACCAGCAACCCATTTAGATTGCAGCAATGACTCACTGAAACCAAGTTTGAAGAGAACTGCAGTGATGTCCACACTACTTGTTACAGCCAGGTAGAAGATTCCTAGAGATACTAATGAAATTTCAACATGGAATGAAACCCCTATAGCACCATATTCTTTGAAAACTTTTTTCAGCTGCTGGGATTTACTGAGTTTCTTGTGTTCGCTGATGAGGTCTGTGGCTGGCTTTTCAGGGGATCCACCCACATCCTTGGCCGAGCTGCCGGCGGCAGCGCTCGCAGAGGGGCTGGAGTGCTGAGGGGGGTCCGGCCCGGGGGACCGGGGAGGGGGGGAGCCGAGGGCCGGGCAGGGCGAGCGGCCGGCAGGGCTGCGCCGCCTGCACCGCCGTGCTGCACCGTGCGCTCAGCTCGCGGGGGGAGGAGGAGCCGAGGGCGGAGGTCGGCACGCCTCTCCTCCCTCACCTGTGGGCTGTGCAGGACATCCCCCCTGGGCGGCCTGGGGTGTTGCTTCCGCAATCGGCTCAGATCGTGGCTTTGGCCTGGCCCCGTCAACTGCCGCTTTTTCCGCGCTCGATGGTGGGTCCGGCGAGACTCCGCATAACGTGGGGGCGGCCCGTTACGTGGCCCTTCACCGTCAGTGCGCGATAGGAGTTCGGAAACCGTCGAGCGTGGAACCCTGGTCACTCCTTTAACTGCAGGGAGCCCAAAGATACGCGCAAGAGTCCTGGGTTTTCTTTCAGAGTCCCCAGATTTTATAGGGGTGTCCTGGTTTCAGTTAGGACAGAGTTATTTTTCCTCCTAGTAGCTGGTAGGGTGCTATGTTTTGGATTAGGATGAAAAGAGCGTTGATAACATGCTGATGTTTTAATTGCTGCAGAGCAGTGCTTACACTAAGCCAAGGACTTTTCAGCTCCTCACTCTGTCTTGCCAGCGGGCAGGCTGGGGGGGGCAGCAAGAGCTGGGAAGAGACAGACCCAGGACAGCTGACCCAAACTGGCCAAAGGGGTATTCCATGCCATCTGACGGCATACTGAACAATATATAGGGGTGGCTAGCCAGGGTGGGGGGCCAGCTCTCGGGGTTGGGCTGGGCATCGGTCAGCGAGTGGTGAGCAATTGCATTGTGCATCACTTGTTTGTACATTATTATTATTATTATTATTTTCTATCTTAATAAACTGTCTTTATCTCAACCCACAGGCTTCACTTTCCTGTTTCTCTCCCCCATCCCAGAGAGGGAGGAGGGAGGGTGAGGGAACGGCTGTGTGGTGTTTAGCTGCTGGTCGGGTTAAACCACCACAGTCCTTTTGGTGCCCAACGTGGGGCATGAAGGGTTGAGATAACAACAGATCTGACCAGAGTATGTTAAACTAAAATTGGTATAAGTATTAGAGCTGCTTAATAGTTGCTAATCAGAATGTTGATTGCTTTAATCTCAGGTCTGCTGTGGCTGTATTCCAGACTGAATTTTATAGCACGTTACTTTTTGTATGTGATCCCTGTTGTGCTGTTTTACTTTTCCGGGCCCTGGTTTAAGATCATTATGGTACTGTGCAGTGTAATAATAGCTTACGAGACGATGAAATATCTGGCCATGACTTTAACTTGGTATTTGTACTCAACACTGTCGTTGACTCTGTACTTTGGAAACTATATCTTGGAAACCATTAACAATTACACCTGCTGCCTTTTTTCATCAGGGAGCCAGTCTGTGGAGGGGACAGGGGAATATATTTTTCCCTACTTGTTCACTCTCCCTCACTCCTTCAGCACCCTCTTATCCCCTGAGCTAGTTACGATAACTCTCCAAGATGTTGAATATCCTTGGGATACGCAGACCAGCATGGTGTTGTTGCTATGTCTCTTGAATGTGATTCAGGTTTTGTTTAAGGTTAAACAACTACTTGGGCATCTCATCCAGAGATCTGCCCTGAGGCAGATCTCTGCTAGAGCTCCTGCTCCAGCCCCTGCAGCCACTCCAGCTCCTGCTTCTGCAGCCGCTCCAGCCCCTGCAGCCACTCCAGCTCCTGCTCCTGCAGCCGCTCCAGCCCCTGCAGCCACTCCAGCTCCTGCTCCTGCAGCCACTCCAGCTCCAGCCCCTGCAGCCGCTCCAGCCCCTGCAGCCACTCCAGCCCCTGCTCCTGCAGCCGCTTCAGCTCCTGCAGCCGCTCCAGCCCCTGCTCCTGCAACCACTCCAGCTCCAGCCCCTGCAGCCGCTCCAGCTCCAGCCCCTGCAGCCGCTCCAGCTCC
>JAACYQ010024676.1:0-10229 GCA_011075105.1 Heteronetta atricapilla
GGTGAATGAAGTTAAATCCAGTTGGAGGCCGGTCAATAGTGGAGTCCCCCAGGGCTCGGTACTAGGGCCAGTTCTCTTTAATATCTTTATTGATGATCTGGAGGAGGGGATCGAGTGCACCCTCAGTAGGTTTGCAGATGACCCCAAGTTAGGTGCGTGTGTTGATCTGCTCGAGGGTAGGAAGGCTCTGCAGGAGGATTTGGATAGGCTGGACTGATTGCCTGAGGCCAACTGTATGAAGTTCAACGAGGCCAGGTGCTGGGTCCTGCATGTGGGGCACAACAACGCCAAGCAGCACTGCAAACAGATGAGGGATTAGAAAGCTGCATTGCAGAGAAGGACCTGGGCATGCTGATTGATAGTCAGCTGAATATGAGCCAGCAGTGTGCTCAGGTGGCCAAGAAGGCCAACAGCATCCTGGCTTGTATAAGAAGCAGTGTGGCCAGCGGGGCTAGGGAAGTGATTGTCCCCCTGTACTCGGCTCTGGTGAGGCTGCACCTCGAGTACTGTGTTCAGTTTTGGGCCCCTCACTACAAGAAGGACGGAATACACTGATGGGGCTGGCACTTTCTTTTAACTATCAGAACTGAAAATTGAAATTCTCTACAGAAAAAAAAAACAGTCTGTATCTTGTCCTATATGGCTGCTCTTGTAATTGAAATTAGTACTGTGTTCAGTTTTGGGTTGCTCACTACAAGAAGGATATTGAGGTGCTAGAGCAATTCCAGAGAAGGGCTACGAAGCTGGTGAGGGGTCTGGAGAACAAGTCTTAACGAGGAGTGGCTGAGGGAGCTGGGACTGCTCAGCCTGGAGAAGAGGAGGCTCAGGGGTGACCTTATTGCACTCTATAGATATCTTAAAGGAGGCTGTAGTGAGGTGGGGGTTGGTCTGTTCTCCCACGTGCTGGTGACTGGACAGGGGAGAATGGGCTAAAGTTGTGCCAGGGGAGGTTTTGGTTGTAAATTAGGAAGAACTTCTTTACCGAAAGGGTTGTTAGTCATTGGAAGGGGCTGCCCAGGGAAGTGGTTGAGTCACCATCCCTGGAGATCTTTAAAAGACATTTAGATGTAGAGCTTAGTGTTATGGTTTAGTAGAGGACGTGTTAATGGTAGGTCAGAGGTGGGACTCGGTGACCTTGGAGGTCTCTTCCAACCTAGATGATTCTGTGATTCTGTGATATCTGCATGAAGCTGCTGAGTGAAAAGCAAGGCTAAATGGAAAGTTGTGCCTTTCCCATGGAGTAGGTTTTATTCAATTGAAAGAGTAGTTCTCCTTATATTGTAATAAAGCTTAATATTGGGAATCTTTTTGTCTCTTCCAATATGCATTTCAATGCAAATGTGCAATAGGTCCACTAGAAAGTTTTGGCTGACTCAGAGTCCCACAGCAATAAGTCTTCATGCTTTATGCTAGACCGTCACATGTTTTATAAAACAGGATTTTAAGGAGAAGCAAGTCTCTGTGCTGCAATATTTAGTAAAATTATTTTGGGTGTTTCCATGAAAATTAAATGGTTTAGGCTAATGCAATAAGAGAGGTTCAAACTGCATATCAGGAAAAGTTTTTTAACCAAGAGAGTGGTCAGGCACTGGAAAAGACCCCACAGAAAGTGGGGCATCAAGCCTGCCAGAGTTCAAGAAGCATTTGGACATTACTCTCAGATGCATAATCTGATTTTTTTCTTTTAGGAGGGGGATGGTCCTTCAGGGACCAAGGAATTAGACTCAATGATTCTTGTGGGTCCTTTACAGCTCAGATATTCTATGCTTATATAATTCCATGATAATTTGATAGTCATTCCATAAACAGTTATTTAGTTGCAAGTCTATGATGCCTACAGTTCATCTCATTTAATGACACAAGTCAATCTAACTCAAACTGGCACTAAGGTCTTCAAGCTGGCTTTTAATGTCCTGTGCATTATTTAGTCCCAAGAAAGAGGAACATAGGGATTGGATCAAAAAGTGTCTCAGTCATAAAAGTTTCATATACACTAAGTTTATTAAAGAAAAATATAAATAATTAAAAATAAGTAAATATTCTACTGAATGTTACTTTTTATCTTTTAGAAGTAATAGACTTTGTATATATGTTAAACTAAAACAAACAAACAAATAAACAAAACAGTTACACAATTTAAGGTAAACATAATAAAAAGTTTATTTTTAAAAAACCAAAGATACAAAGATGCTTTTACTTAGTAGCCTGTACTAATTCTCAAAAAAAAAAATAAATACAAATAAAAAAAATAGACTAGTTAATGCTGACTAGTTAATATTTTATTGTTCATCAAGAATAATGAATAATTAGAATCATCTGTTTACAGTGTTCTAACTGGAAAATACAATATTTTGCTCAAATGTGGTAATGTAGTTTGTGTGAAGGATTGAAAGAAACTAAAATTCTATGTCACAAAATAATTAATAATAAATGTGAAAAATGATTGAGTCCCAAATAGGATTCTAATTAAAGTTTGTAATTTATTAAGTGAATAGAGGCAAGCAAACAGTGCTGGGTGTGCCGGGAGTATCTGCTCCACCAAGACGCACACCTGTTACATCAGGAACCTGTTTTTTTATGCTCCTAGACTAATACATATTCATCACTACTCCTAGAAAAGGCAGGGTTATTAAAATCAGTTCCTGGAATCTGAACCCTCTCCTGGATGCATGCGTATTAGTCTCTGGTGGTCTGTCTGGGGGTCGCTTGTGCTGAAGGCTCATAGTCTTCCTCCCAGGCCATCCTTCAACTCCCCTTTCTCCTTATTTGGTGATCTCTTTGGTGGATATCAGAGGCTTGGGCAGCGTCCCATGCAAAAGTCAGCAGTTTCCAAAAAACTCCTTGGTTCTCTTATCTCCCAGACCCAAGTCTCACCCTTCAAACCCTCTATTTACACAAATTGCTGGACCCTTCCTTTGCATGATACAAGAACTATGTACACTAATCACTCTGTTTTTCTTAGATATAAGATATTAGATATTTCATTATGCAGCCCTAGCATTGTTCCAAACTGACACAAATTTTGGACTGGCGCACGCTTTGTTGGGTTAGAAACTGGCTGGATAGCCGGGCCCAAAGAGTCATGGTGAATGGAGTCAAGTCCAGTTGGAGGCCAGTCACTAGTGGCGTCCCCCAAGGCTCGGTGCTGGGGCCGATCCTCTTTAATATCTTCATCAATGATCTGGACGAGGGCATTGAGTGCACCCTCAGTAAGTTTGCAGATGACCCCAAGTTGTGTCGACCTGCTCGAGGGTAGGAAAGCTCTGCAGGAGGATCTGGATAGGCTGCACCGATGGGCTGAGGTCAACTACATGAAGTTCAACAAGGCCAAGTGCCGGGTCCTGCACCTGGGGCGCAATAACCCCAAGCAGAACTACGGGCTGGGAGATGAGTGGTTGGAGAGCTGCCAGGCAGAGAAGGACCTGGGAGTGATGGTGGACAGTCAGCTGAATATGAGCCAGCAGTGTGCCCAGGTGGCCAAAAAGGCCAACGGCATCCTGGCTTGTATCAGAAACAGTGTGACCAGCAGGGCTAGGGAGGTGATCGTGCTCCTGTACTCGGCTCTGGTGAGGCCGCACCTCGAGTATTGTGTTCAGTTTTGGGCCCCTCGCTACAAGAAGGACGTGGAGGTGCTTGAGCGAGTCCAGAGAAGGACTATGAAGCTGGTGAGGGGCCTGGAGAACAAGTCATACGAGGAGTGGCTGAGGGAGCTGGGCTTGTTCAGCCTGGAGAAGAGGAGGCTCAGGGGTGACCTTATCGCTTTCTACAGATACCTCAAAGGAGGCTGTAGCGAGGTGGGGGTTGGTCTGTTCTCCCACGTGCCTGGTGACAGGACAAGGGGGAATGGGCTTAAGTTGCGCCAGGGGATTTTTAGGTTAGACGTTAGGAAGAAGTTCTTTACTGAAGGGGTTGTTAGACATTGGAAAGGGCTGCCCAGGGAGGTGGTGGAGTCACCATCCCTGGAGATCTTTAAAAGACATTTAGATGTAGAGCTTAGGGATATGGTTTAGTGGGGACTGTTAGTGTTAGGTTAGAGGTTGGACTCGATGATCTTGAGGTCTCTTCCAACCTAGAAATTCTGTGATTCTGTGAAATCAAATTAACATATATTTCACAATAAAAAATAAATAAAAAACAACAACACTTTTTTTTTTTCCATTTACAAAACTAATGTTGATTTATTTTACAGTATTAAATAATTGTTGGATGGAGTGAGATGATATAAGATCTTCTTGAAAAATATTTAATAAAATAAATAAATATGGTATAGTTTGTTGCTCTGAGATTCTCAAAATACAAATGATCCAATAATGTTACAAGAAGGGAAGGAAATATTCAGTTATTCTGAATAGAATCAACCATCCTAGAATCAATTTGATGTTATTTCTTTACTACTGCCTTGTGTAACATGTACTTCAAAGTCCATTTGTGTGTTTCAGAAGTTATCTACCTCAAACCCACCAGAAAAGCTTTCAATTGTTCATTTGTTATTCCATTTCTTTATTAACATGTATCTAAAATGTTTTCCAAACCATCATCTTCCAAGATGTTTATCCTAATGTAAAAGGAGGCAGAGAGCTCAGTTCAGCTCTCCACATCTTTCTTTTCATTTTTGTGATGCCTTTGTTTCTACTCCTGGCCTACAAAATGTAGCAAATCCACCTGAAAATGGGCATGTCCTGTGGTGAGATTATATAAAATCACATAGCTTTACATTTAAAATACACAGATTCATTTTTTGTTTCAATCAATATGCAATATGCATATAATAATGTATATAGAAGTAAATATCTCTCATTTTTTATTGGGTGGGGGATTATTAATAGTTTATTTTCAATAAATTGAAGTGTTAAGAGTCTAATGTCTTGTATTTTATTCCTTTTTTTCATCTTTTTAAGATACTATATTAAACAGAGTTAAACATACAATATATGCACAGATAAATACATATACTTATGTGTATATGCATGTATATATATATCATGTATATGAGACACATTGCCCCAACAATGTAAGTATAGAAACAGAACTTCCAAC
This sequence comes from Heteronetta atricapilla, assembly GCA_011075105.1. Classification (NCBI taxonomy): domain Eukaryota; kingdom Metazoa; phylum Chordata; class Aves; order Anseriformes; family Anatidae; genus Heteronetta; species Heteronetta atricapilla. The sequence continues at coordinate 5,038 of JAACYQ010024676.1, forward strand.
TAACACCAGAAAAATCTTAATATTTAAAACTGCTATATGCCTTTATCTACTGCTGATCATGGTTTTCCTGAAAAGAGCTGTAAGAGACATGTTGAACAGCTGGTAACTGGTTTGCTCTGTCCTGCATCTCTTCATAGCTGCCACAGAGCTTTGTCATTAATTAATCTTCCATAGACTTCCAGTAGCACAGCTAAATTACACACATATAGACACTGAGGCCAGCACTTCTGTCAAGCTTAAAATTAAACTGAAGTGCACTGTGCCAAGACTTTTAACCAAACTCTACTATAAAACAGTTAGATAAATAAATATTTAGCTTGGATCTTGACACACAAACGTTCACTCCTAAAAAAGGGAGCACTAGCTAGTCATTATATCTAGGGCATTCTATGCAGCAAGTGTAGCTGCAATTTGTAAGTGGGAATAAAAACAGAAAACATCTGGTTTGAATTCACCTTGACTCATTAAGGTTTAAGGAGAGAGCTATTTCCTCTATGTTCAAAACCACAAGGGGAAAAAATACATATAACCACAATGCCCCTTGTGATCCTTGTATTTGTAATGAGGCCTCTACACAGCAGGTGATAACTTAATAAAATTGTAATCCATTTTCTTGGATTAGATACTAGGCCACAAATGCTAAAATATCCTTGTTGCTTGGAGAACAAATACATGCATCAAATTCCTAACCCTCCATGCTTCATGTTGAATAAAATAGCTCTGGTATATACAGCTGATGAACTCTGCCAAAGTTTCTCTTGATTGTCTAGTTTATTTTTAGTTCTAGTTATAGGTAAAACTTTATTTATTTATTTATTTATTGAATTATTTCTCACAGAACTGTTCATAACTTTGCTGTCCACCATTTCAGAAAATCAATATTATCACCTGTAGTGAACTTTGCTCTTGATACTCCACAGTGCTTAAAGGTCTGCTGTATCATTTCTCTCTTCTCCTTCCTCCACTATCACTACCTGACGCATACTCAGAAGATATGGTACATTAACAAACTAAACAATACAAGCAACAGCAGTTATAACAGTGTAGATATACATATTACATGTATGAACAGATGTTCCCAAAATCCAAAACTAAAATGTTTCATTGACTAGGATAACAAAGATGTACTGTAAATGATTACAGTGTTCCTTCAGTCTTTCTTTTCTGTTCTTTATTCCTTTTGTTTTTCCATGGAAAAATAATGAAGATTATATTTTTAATTCACAAAGTTTTATTGACTAATCTAACTGTTATCTTACAAATGCAAATTTGAGGTTTTAATTTAGAACTACTGCAATCTTTTAATTGCATCAGTTTTAGTGGAGAATTAGTATTACTGTGCAATCTCTATAATCTCTATAATTATGGAGATTTCTGCAGTGGGAATCATAGAGCTCTAGATATAATATATCTGTTTTTTTCCATTTACTTTAATATATTTTGTTGCAAAATACCCCCAAGTTCAGTTGTGCAAAACTGCAATGTTATAAGAGAACTATTTTTGAAAATTATTTGTAAATGCTGAATAATTTTAAATATTTTTGTCAATATTATTCTATTTAAATATGGCTGTATTTCTATTTATTGTGTACTTTGCACCAATATTTCAATATCCAGTGTCTCATATTAATGCAAAGTAAAGCAATTGTCAGTTAATTAAACTACTCACATCTTCTGAACTTGCTACTTAATATTGCATACAAATAACATTCCTGCATTAAGTAGAACTGCTTGTAATCTATACTAGAAAAATTACTTGTCACTAAAAAGTTGTAAGATTTTCTTTAGATTTTTTTTTTCTGCCTTTTTTTTTTTTTTCCTCGCAGTTTATTCTTTGGTTATTAATCATAAAATAATAAATACATAAATAAATAAATAAACAACGACAGTATGAGCACAATCTGTGAATACTTCCTCCTGAATTTTGGGCAGTTTTTCTAAATTTTGTAGACAGAATGAAACAATGTTCAAATAGTCGAGAAGTCATGATCTCTCTTTCACTTCCTAAGGTTTTTGTGGTATTAGAGAATATGACTAATATGACCTTTTAATATAAATTTAGTTACCATATTCTTTAGTGGAAAACAAAGAATAGGTTACACAGTACAGCTAATATTTGTGGAGTAATTTATTCTTGTGGATTTTGAGATGTGGGGAGAGCAAGGGTAGGGCTAAGATGCACTTTGTGAGAAACTGCCATCTCATGGTTAACAGATGGAAACACAATTAAAACTACTGAACACTTACCAACTCCAAGGATTCTTCAAGCTTATAGAATAAAATCAGAACCCTACCTTAGATTTTCCTCCACATAAATTATTTGTCACTTTGACTGCTGTCTATACAGCAGTCTCTGTATCTATACTAATGGACAGACTAATTGGACCATTCTTTAACATGCATTAGTATTACATTCATACTAATAAACTGATGCTTTCTAAAACTGGAAACTATAACCACAGTGTGTTTTGGAAATTGTCCTTTACTCAAACTGTGGTTGGGAGGTTTTTTGTTTGTTTGTTTGTTTTGTGTGTTTTTTTTTTTTTGCAACAAGCCAAAAACATGCAAGAAATAACTCAACAATGTAGACTACACTACTTCAGCTTACAGAAAAATTTCCTTGGCCCTATTTAATATACTACTATAGATGCAGCCCAAAAGACCAATAAGCAGAACCTTGACAAGATTGTTGTCTGTTGCTAATGTTGCATAGGAAAGACAACTTTTCACTCTTTCTGTATATGAGTTTTGAATGTGATTTTATATTTAATAAGGGTCAATGAAAGGTTCACTACCTGGAGTAGATGTGGAAACTATGAGTAATATAGGTAGTCTACTTCTCCAAAATAAATACGTAAGTAAGAACACTAAGAAATACAAAACAGAAATATCTGTGTATTACTACTTTTTATTGTTTTACTAGTATAGCCCAGTAAATATGCAGGAACTTTACAGAGAAGTGGAAGACATTCCTGACTTGAAAATCATGCACTCTAAGACAATAGAGATAACAACATTATATGTTAAGACCTGGATAAAGGAATATAATAAGAGGTGAGAAAGTGAATGTTTTCTTAGAGTGGATTGACAGACACTGACAAAATAATGATGTAATTACTGCATTTTGCTATTTTGGTACCAATATTAAAGAGATTATTTCAACCTTATGGAATAGATTTTTTTTTTTTTTTCCCTGAAGAAAGTTTAGCAGGAAAAACACTTTAAGTTTCTTTGTACAGTGAGAATTATTTTTACAAAAAATAATTGTAATAATGTATGTTCTAAAACCAACTATGTTGAGTACAGCTACTTGTCTTCGTTTTAACTCTAGATGAAATTTAAACAATTAGAGGTTAATAAAGAAAAAAAATGTTTTGAAGAGAGATTATATCAAGATTGTGAATTTATCTACTAATTATCTGAGGGTAAATTCACAGAAAGCTGCTTTTGCTGGCTTTTGTTATCTAACTGAGAGCAATGAGTTTCAGATTGTTTTTCTGTTGATAATCAAGTTACTCATCAGGTTCTTTAAGGATTAGGCATTGTTAGATTATTAATAAATATATGATTTAAGCATTTTGTGGTCAGTAATGTGCAATATATATTCTCAGTCTAGTATCAGCTTGCTATTCAAGGGCTAGTATGGGATGGAACACATTTTCCTGCTAGTGGAAGTACCTTGGGGACCATGTATGATCTGTAATATTTTTTCATGCTTCGTAGGGCTGAAAGGCCCTGATATAATAGATGTGACAAAAGTGGTCTAAGCTTCCCTAATGTGTTTGGAAACAGTTTTTGTCTTATGTGCTTGCATTCCAGAACTTTTAAATGTAAATGAACCTAAAAAACTCAATGTAAACATTGATCAAAATTTCTAAATCTCACAGTTCACATTTAACACCATAAACTTGTCACCTTTACTAAAATGTTGAACTTATTCCCCGTTCTTTGTTTTAAATTCTGTGTTCTCTCACAGCAAAACCCAATGAACTTATCTCAAGCGTTCCTTGTGATTTCTTCCCAAAATCTTGGGAATGTAAATCTTTCCTGATTTAAAAGTTCAATGAGTGTTCTTAGGAACATATTAATGTTTGATATTAAGTACTGGATTTTCTAATAACTATAGCTGTAAATATATCAGTATATGATCTAAATATTAATGTAACTGAATCTTAGTGATGCATAGTTCTTCACCTGCGCTGCAGGAAAAAAATCATGCTATTACTTTTAGGCCATCTTAAATGCAACATAAAATACTTTCTTTTACAAAATATTTTAATTTACAACACATTTCATACATATTGGCAATAACAAAGAAGGTAGTCCAGCTATATGCTCCTCAGAAGGGACAGGCAGCATAGAAGGAGTGGTGGTGTGGCTTTCTATATGAGAGTGTTTTGATGCTGTGGAACTCAAGGCTGGGAATGACAAGGTTGAGTCCCTATGGGTTAGGATCAGCAGGAAGGACAAAAAGGCAAGCACCCTGGTGAGGGTCTGTTATAGACCACCAAACCAGGATGAGGAGACGGATGAGGCATTCTACAAGCAGCTGGCAGAAGTTGCACAGTTGCTAGCACTTGTCCTTGTGGGGGACTTCAACTTCCCAGACATATCCTGGAAATATGGTACAGTTCAGAGAAAGCAGTCTAAGAGGTTTCTTGAGAGCATGGAAGATAGCTTCCTGACACAGCTGGTTAGTGAGCCTATTAGGAGAGGTGACCTGCTTGACCTTCTGCTCACAGAGACGAACTGGTGAGAGATGTGGCAGTCAGGAGCTGTCTCAGTCAGAGAGACAACAAAATGGTAGAGTTCTCTCCTCTTGGTGAAATCAGGAAGGGATCAGTAAAATTGCTATCTTGGACTTACAAAAAGCAGACTTAGTGCTGTTCAGGACATTGGTTGGCAGAGTCCCTTGGGAGGCAGTTCTGAAGGGCAGAAGAGTCCAGGGAGGGTGGACTTCAAGAAGGATTTCCTTCTTGAAGGCTTCAAGAAGGAAATCTTAAAGGCTCAGGAGTGATCTGTCCCCACAAGCCCAAAGACAAGTTGGCACGGAAGAAGACTGGCCTGGCTGAACAGAGAGCTGTGGTTAGAGCTTAGGAAAAAAAAAAAAAAAAAAGAAAAAAAAAAAAAGGGTTTATGGGTTTATGATCTTTGGAAAAGAGGGCAGGCCACTCAAAAGGATTATATAGGTG
>JAACYQ010024678.1:0-19192 GCA_011075105.1 Heteronetta atricapilla
TAATCAGTGCAACCCACTTGCTCCATGTAGCATCAGTTGCATGATGTATAGAGGGGACCATTCCTTTGAACATCCAGCCCAGTACTGGCAGTCGGGGTGCCAGGAGGAGCTGTGCTTCAGTACCGACCACTTCTGAAGCAGATCAAACTCCTTCATATGCTGCCAATATCTCCTTTTCGGTTGGAGTGTAGCGGGCCTCGGATCCTCTGTATCCCCGACTCCAAAACCCTAGGGGTCGACCTCGAGTTTCCCCAGGTTCTTTCTGCCAGAGGCTCCAGGTGGGGCCATTCTCCCCGGCTGCGGTGTAGAGCACATTCTTTACATCTGGTCCTGTTCGGACTGGCCCCAGGGCTACTGCATGAACTATTTCCTGCTTAAATTGTTCAAAGGCTTGTCGTTGCTCAGGGTCCCATTCAAAATCATTCTTCTTACGGGTTACTTGGTAGAGCGGGTTTACAATCAGACTGTAATTTGGAATGTGCATTCTCCAAAACCCCACGACACCTAGGAAAGTTTGTGTTTCCTTTTTGCTAGTTGGTGGAGACATAGCAGGTGTTCAGGAGCTTCCCCCTGCTCCAGCGTAGACTGGATCAGTCTATGGAAATTGTAGGGCTGTGCTTCCAGCCCTAGGGCAGCCGATTCCAAGTATATTGGACTCCCCTCCAAGTAAAGGCAAACTGTGGCCTGTACTCTGCTGCTAGAGGGATGGAAAAAAATGCATTAGCAATATCAATTGTGGCATACCACTTGGCTGCCTTTGATTCCAGTTCGTTCTGGGGTTCTAGCATGTCCGGCACTGCAGCGCTCAGTGGGGGTGTGACTTCATTCAGGCCACGATAGTCCACCGTTAGTCTCCACTCACCATTAGATTTTCGCACTGGCCATATGGGACTATTAAAAGGTGAATGAGTCTTACTGATCACTCCTTGGCTCTCCAGTTGACGAATTAGCTTATGGATGGAAATCAGGGAGTCTCGGTTGGTGTGATATTGCCGCCGCCTTATACTTCTATGCGTCTGACGTGCCAGGCCATCGAATCCACACAGTCTAATAAACTCGATTGTCCCTTTCCTCCCCCTGGCTGGAGGCAGGGCCCCTCTAGTCCTGGTCAGAATCTTCATTCCTGCGTTTAAAGGACTGCCTGCTGGAAGTTGGAGCAGCAAACTTTTCAGAGAACCCCTTTTTCCTGATTGTTTTCTTTTGCAACTCACGTACCCGTGCCTCTAGGGTCGCGGTGGATTTTCCATCCCATTTTCTCATGTCCTCTCCATGGTCACGTAGGTAAAACCACAGGATAGCACGAGGTGTGTATCCACCATATCATCTTCCTTGCACGGATGAGCGCTTACCCCTAATAGCAGAGACATTGGTTTGTACAGGAGGGGAGGAAAATAAATTCTATTTAAGTTGGTGGACCTTTTCAGAAAGTTTCTCCACAGCCGAGACGCAGGCCTGTAAGGAAGAGGAGAGACTTTCTTTATACTGCCGGAGTTGTTTAGCCACATCACCCACTGTGGGTTCCTCATCCTCTTTCCAGGCCATTTTTGCCAATGAGCTGGCATATGATGATGGTGCACTCCGTACAAACTTCCGCCACATGGATTGTGTACACCTGACTTCATCTGGATCTGTGGATATTTGTCCATTGTCTGGGTCCTCATAAATCACCTCCCATACGGCTAATTCCCTCAGGCACTGGATTCCCTTCTTCATAGTGATCCACTTTCCCGGTAGACATACAAGTTCTTCCTTGAAGGGATACCTTTCCCTCACAGCTGACAGGAGACGCCTCCAGAGGCTGTCAGATCATACTCCATCTCCAATTGCTTTGTCAATGCCTGCGTCTCTAGCAAGGGATCCCAGCTGCCTGGCTTCCCTGCCCTTTAATTCCACACAATTCGCTTCGGTGTCCCAGCACAGGAACAGCCAGGTGCCAAGCTGCTCACCTATGCAGCGCCCAAAATCTTTTTTCACATCTCGTAGCTCACACTGGTATAGGGTTTGGGTACTTACTGTTGTTTTTTTGACATCATCTTCATCCTCCTGCTCCTCTGATGGCCCAGCCTCATCTTCTATACTGTCCTGGTTTTAGCTAGGAGAGTTAATTTTCCTCCTAGTAGCTGGTAGGGTGCTATGTTTTGGATTTAGGATGAGGCTAATGTTGATAACATGCTGATGTTTTAATTGCTGCAGTGCTTACAGCAAGCCTTTTCAGCTTCTCACTCTGTCCTGCCAGCGGGCAGGCTAGGGGTGCAGCAACAGCTGGGAGGGGACAGACCCAGGACAGCTGACCCAAACTGGCCAAAGGGGTATTCCATACCATCTGATGTCATGCTAAACAATATATAGGGGTGGCTAGCCGGGGGGGGGGGGGGGGCCAGCTGCTCGGGGATAGGCTGAGCATTGGTCAGTGTGTGGTGAGCAATTGCTTTGTACATCACTTGTTTTGTACATATTATTATTATTATTATTATTATTATTTTTGTCCTAATAAACTGTCTCTATCTCAACCCACAGGTTGCAGTTTTTTTCTTGTTTCTCTCCCCCATCCCAGAGAGGGAGGGGGGAGGGTGGGCGAACGGCTGTGTGGTGTTCAGCTGCCAGCTGGGTTAAACCACAACAGTCCTTTTGGCGCCCAACGTGGGGCCCGAAGGGTTGAGATAACGACAGATCTGAATAGAGTGTATTAAAACAAAATTCTGATAAACATTACATCAGTTTAATATTGATATTTAATATTCACAATGCCGATTTTTTGATCCCAAGTCTGCTGTGCCTGTTTTCCGAATTGAGTTATATAGCACATTACTTACTGTATGTGTTCCCTGTCGTGTTGCTTATCACTGCTGGGGGTTGGTACAAGGTTATTATTTTGCTGTACTGTGTAATACTGGCTTATGGTATGCTAAAATTACCGACCATGAGACTAATCTGGTATTGGTACTCAGCATTGTCATCAACTCCATACTTTGGGAACCCTACCTCAGAAACTATTAATAATTACACTTTTCATGCTTTTTTTTCAGGGAGCCAATCTATGAAGGGGTCAGGGGAATATGTTTTTTCCCATTTGTTCACTCTCCCTTTCTTCTCCTCCAGGCGAGTTATGGTAGCTTTCCAAAACTTCGAATATCCTTGGGATGTTCAGACCAGCATGTTCTCATTGTTATGTCTCCTGAATGCGTTTCAGGTTCTGTCTAAAGTTAATCAAATACTTAAGAGTGTCATCCAGGGATCTGTCCTGAGGCAGGATAGTTATGAGTGGCAGGGAGAGTGGGAGGATATGGGCAGAGCCTTGGGCACCTCCAGTGCTTTGGAAATTTACCCCTGAACAACTGAAAAATCCTAAAAAACTGGTGTAGTGCTTGAAAAAGGTGTGTCATCACCCTGGCAGTACCAGACATACAGAAATCACTGCAACGTGCTGGGGCTTGGCCTATGCTTACCGAGCTGCACTCAATGCCAGTATGACCCCAGTGAATGACCTGGCGGCCACTTCAACCTCTGAGACAGACCCAGCAGCCACTCCAAACCCTAAAATGGACCCAAAAGCTGAGCCAAGGAAACAAACTGTATCAGTGTTGGTTGTACCTGTAACCAAGGTGAAAAAATGGTACAGAGAGTCAGGTCATTTAGAACGCAGAGAGTCTTCTGCTAAGTCTAGGTGTAGAGAAGAGGAGGCCGGGCTATCAGAGGAGCAGGAGGATGAAGATGAAGATGTCGCAAAAACAGCAGTACCTGAGGGAATTAGATGTATGGGAGGTGATTTATGAAGACCTAGAAAACGAACAAATACCCACAGATCCAGATGAAGTCAAGTGTACACGACCCATGTGGCGGAAGTCTGTACGGAGTGCACCATCATCGTATGCCAGCTCATTGGCAATAATGGCCTGGAAAGAGGATGAGGAACCCTCAGTGGGTGATGTGGCTAAACAACTCCGGCAGTACGAAGAAAGTCTCTCCTCTTCCCTACAGGCCTGAGTCTCGGCTGTGGAGAAACTTTCTGAAAGCGTCCATGAACTAAAAGAGAATACTTTGGAGAAACTTTCTGAAAAGGTCCACCACCTTGAAGAGAGATTATATCCCTCCCCACCTGAACGAACTAGTGCCTCAGCTATTAGGGGTAAGTGCCCATCTGTGCAAGGAAGATGATATGGGGCGTTACACACCTCGTGCCATCCTATGGTTTTACCTACGTGACCATGGAGAGGACATGAGAAAATGGGATGAAAAATCCACCGCGACCCTAGAGGCACGGGTACGTGAGTTGCAAGGAAAAACAATCAGGAAAAAGGGGTTCTCTGAGAAACTTGCTGCTACAACATCCAGCAGGTAGTCCTCCAGACACAGGAATGAAGATTCTGGCCAGGATTAGAGGGACCCTGCCTCCAGCCAGAGGGAGGAAAGGGACAATCGAGTTTATTGGACTGTGTGGATTCGATGGCCTGGCACATCAAACGCACAGAAGTATAAGGCTTTAGTAGACACTGGTGCACAATGTACTCTAATGCCATCCAGCTATAAAGGGCCAGAGCCCATCAGTATTCATGGACTGATGGGGGGATCCCAGCAGTTGACTGTATTGGAGGCTGAAGTGAGTCTAACTGGGAATGAGTGGCAAAAGCACCATATTGTGACGGGCCCGGATGCTCCGTGCATCCTTGGCATAGACTATCTTAGAAGAGGATATTTCAAGGACCCCAAAGGGTTCTGGTGGGCTTTTGGCATAGCTGCCTTAGAGACAGAGGACATGGAACAATTGTCTACCTTGCCCAGTCTCTCAGAGTACCCTTCTATTGTGGGGCTACTGAGGGTCAAAGAACAGCAAGTGCCAATTGCTACCACAACTGTGCACTGGCAGCAATATCGCACCGACCGAGACTCCCTGATTCCCATCCATGAACTACTTCGTCAACTGGAGAGCCAAGGAGTGATCAGCAAGACTCATTCACCTTTTAATAATCCCACATGGCCAGTGCGAAAATCTAATGGTGAGTGGAGACTAACAGTGGACTATTGTGCGCTGAACAAAGTCACACCACCACTTGCTTTCACTTGGAGGGATGTCCAATATACCAGGAATCGTCTGCCCCAGGGGTGGAAGCACAGCCCTACCATTTGTCATGGACTGATCCAGTCTGTGCTGGAGCAGGGGGAAGCTCCTGAACACCTGCAGTACATCGATGACATCATTGTGTGGGGTGACACAGCAGAGGAAGTTTTCGAGTAGGGGAAGAGAATAGTCCAAATCCTTCTAAAGGCTGGTTTTGCCATAAAACAAAATAAAGTTAAAGGACCTGCACGAGAGATCCAGTTTTTAGGAATAAAATGGCAAGATGGACGTCGTCAAATCCCAATGGATGTGATCAACAAAATAACAGCTATGTCTCCACCAACTAGCAAAAAGGAAACACAAACTTTCCTAGGTGTCGTGGGGTTTTGGAGAATGCACATTCCAAATTACAGTCTGATTGTAAACCCACTCTACCAAGTAACCCGTAAGAGGAATGATTTTGAATGGGGCCCTGAGCAACGACAAGCCTTTGAACAAATTAAGCAGGATATAGTTCATGCAGTAGCCCTGGGGCCAGTCCGAACAGGACCAGATGTAAAGAATGTGCTCTACACCGCAGCCGGGGAGAATGGCCCCACCTGGAGCCTCTGGCAGAAAGAGCCTGGGGAAACTCGAGGTCGACCCCTAGGGTTTTGGAGTCGGGGATACAGAGGATCCGAGGCTCGTAATACTCCAACTGAAACAGAGATATTGGTAGCATTTGAAGATGTTCGATCTGCTTCGGAAGTAGTCGGTACTGAAGCTCAGCTCCTCCTGGCACCCCGACTGCCTGTACTGGGCTAGATGTTCAAAGGAAGGGTCCCCTCTACACATCATGCAACTGATGCTACATGGAGCAAGTGGGTTGCACTGATTACTCAGCGGGCTTGAATAGGACACCCCAGTCGTCCAGGAATCTTGGAAGTGCTTATGGACTGGCCAGAAGGCAAATACTTTGGGATGTCATCAGAGGAGGTGGTGGTCTGTGCTGAAGAAGCCCCACTGTACAACAAGGTACCAGAAAATGAGAGGAGATATGCCCTGTTCACCGATGGGTCCTGTCGCATTGTGGGAAAGCATTGGAGGTGGAAGGCTGCTGTATGGAGTCCTACAAGACAAGTTGCAGAAGCTGCTGAGGGAGAAGGTGAATCGAGTCAGTTTGCAGAAGTGAAAGCCATCCAGCTGGCTTTAGATATTGCTGAACGAGAAAAGTGGCCAGTTCTCTACCTCTACACTGATTCGTGGATGGTAGCAAATGCCCTGTGGGGGTGGTTACAGAAATGGAAACAGAACAACTGGCAGCACAGGGGCAAACCCATCTGGGCTGCTGCGTTGTGGCAAGATCTTGCTGCCCGGGTAGAGAACCTGGTTGTAAAGGTACGCCACGTAGATGCTCATGTGCCCAAGAATCGGGCTACTGAAGAACATCAAAACAACCAGCAGGTGGATCAGGCTGCTAAGATTGAAGTGGCTCAGGTGGAGCTGGACTGGCAACATAAGGGTGAATTATTTATAGCCCGATGGGCCCATGACACCTCGGGCCATCAAGGTAGAAATGCAACATACAGATGGGCTCGTGATCGAGGGGTGGACCTGACCATGGACACTATAGCCCAGGTTATTCATGATTGTGAAACATGTGCTGCAATCAAGCAAGCCAAACGGTCAAAGCCTCTTTGGTATGGAGGACGATGGCTGAAATATAAATATGGAGAGGCCTGGCAGATTGATTACATCACACTCCCTCAAACCCGCAACGGCAAGCGCCACGTACTTACAATGGTGGAAGCAACCACCGGATGGCTGGAAACATATCCTGTGCCCTGTGCCACCGCCCGAAACACTATCCTGGGCCTTGAAAATCAAGTCCTTTGGCCATATGGCACCCCAGAAAGAATTGAGTCAGACAATGGGCTCATTTCCGAAACAGCCTTATAGACACTTTTGCCAAAGAACATGGTCTTGAGTGGGTGTATCACATCCCCTATTACACACCAGCCTCCTGTAAAGTTGAGCGATACAACGGTGTGTTAACGACTACACTGAAAGCAATGGGTGCTGGGACATTCAAAAATTGGGACACACATTTGGCAAAGGCCACCTGGTTAGTCAATACTAGGGGATCTGCCAGCCGAGCTGGACCCGCCCAGTCAAACCTGTTATGTACTGTAGAAGGGGATAAAGTTCCTGTAGTGCATGTAAGAAACATGCTGGGTAAAACAGTCTGGGCTACTCCTGCCTCAGGAAGAGGCAAACCCATTCGTGGTATTGTTTTTGCTCAAGGACCTGGATGCACTTGGTGGGTAATGCAAAAGAATGGGGAGGTCCGATGTGTACCTCAAGGGGGATTTAATACTGGGTGAGAATAGCCCATGAGTTGAGTTGTAGTATGTGATTGTATTATGTTAATTAATAAATAATACTTTATGTCATCACTACTATGATTCCTATATGTCAATGTCCTATTAATGATATCACAGTAACAACCATGCAGATACTGATGAATGAATTTTGATAGAACTGGACAAGCAAAACATGCGATGGAATGAGAATGGGCTTCAGCGTGTGATGATCCAACAGCACCGGAGCAGCCAGGTGACAAGCTGCTCACCTATGCAGTGACCAAAATCTTTTCGCACATCTCGTAGCTCACACTGGTATAGGTTTCGGGTAGTTACTGTTGATTTTTCAACATCCTCATCTTCATCCTCCTGCATCCCTGATGGCCCAGCCTTGTCTTCTCTATACCTAGGCCTAGCAGAAGACTCCCTGCATTCTAAAAAACCTCAATCTCTATACCATTTTTTCACCTTGTCTACAGGGGCAACTTGCACTGCTACAGCTCGTTTCTCTGACCCAGCCACAGGGTCTGCCACAGGGGTTGTAATACACTCTGCAGGGGCAACTTGCACTGCTACAGCTCGTTTCTCTGGCCCAGCCACAGGAGCTGGAGTGGCTGCAGGAGCTGGAATGGCTGCAGGAGCTGGAGCTGGAGCAGCTGCAGGAGCTGGAGCGGCTGCAGGAGGTGGAGCTGGAGCAGCTGCAGGAGCTCCAGATGCAAATGTCTCATCTGAAGTGCATCTACATCAGTGCATGCAGCATGGGCAACAAACAGGAGGAGCTAGAAGCGACTGTGAGACAGGCTAACTACAACCTAGTTGCAATGACATGGTGGGATCACTCCTACGACTGGAGTACTGTGATGGACGGCTACAAGCTCTTCAGAAGGGATAGACAAGATAAGAAGGGTGGTGGTGTGGCTCTTTATATTAAAGAGTGTTTTGATGTTGAAGAGCTTGCGGTTGGGAATGATAAAGTTGAGTGTCTATGAATAAGGATCAGGGGGAAGGCCTGTAGGGGTGACATCTTGGTGGGGATCTGTTATAGACTGCCTAATCAGGATGAAGAAATGGATGAGGCATTCTATGAGCAGCTTGCAAAAGTTACACAATCACCAGCAGTCGTTCTCATGGGGGACTTCAACTTCCCTGATATATGCTGGAAGTATAATACTGCGCAGAGGAAGCAGTCCAGGAGGTTTCTAGAGTGTGTGGAAGATAGCTTCCTGACACAGCTGGTACAAGAGCCTACTGGGGAGGTGCCCCGCCAGACCTGCTCTTCACTAACAGAGAAGGACTCATGGGAGATGTGAAAGTTGGGGACTGTCTTGGGCAGAGTGACCATGAAACTGTAGAGTTTTCTATCCTTGGTGATGTCAGAAGGGTAGCTATCAAAACTGCTGTCTTGAACTTCCAGAGGGTGGACTTCGACCTATTCAGGTCACTTGTTGCAGGGGTCCCTTGGGAGTCACTCCTGAAGGGCAAAGGGGTCCAGGAAGCCTGGACGCTCCTCAAGAAGGAAATTTTAAAGGCACAGGAGCAGTCCGTTCCTGTGTCCCGTAAGGCGAGCCGGAGGGGAAGAAGACCGGCATGGATGAACCGGGAACTTTTATTGAGACTCTGGGAGAAAAAGAGAGTCTATGTCCACTGGAAGAAAGCACAAACTACTACAAGGAATTTATGACTACAAGGAATTTGCTAAGATATGCAGAGAGGAAGTTAGGAAGGCAAAAGCCCATCTTGAACTCAGATTGGCCACTGAAGTAAAAGAGAACAAGAAATCCTTTCACAAATATATTAACAGCAAGAGAAAAACCAAGGAAAATTTACATCCTTTACTTGATGCAGCAGGAAATGTGATCAGTGAGGATAAGGATAAGGCTGAGGTTCTCAATGCCTTCTTTACATCTGTCTTTAGTAGTCAGATCAGTTATCCTCAGGGTACTTTACTCCCAACCTGGACGTCCCCTATAATTCAGGTAGAGAATCCCACCCTGTGACCCAGGAAGAGGCAGTTAGATTCCTGCTCCTCCATCTGGAATGTCACAAGTCCATGGGACCAGACGAGCTCCACCCTAGGGTGCTGAGGGAGCTGGTGGAGGTAATTGCCAAGCCACTTTCCATCATCTATCAGCATTCCTGGTTATCTGGAGAGGTCCCAGAGGATTGGAGGCTTGCCGATGTGACTCCCATCTACAAGAAGGGCTGTAAGGAGGACCCAGGGAACTACAAGCCTGTCAGCCTGACCTCGGTTCCAGGGAAAGTTATGGAGCAAATCATCTTGGGTGAGAACACACGGCATGTGCGTGGCATACAGAGGATCAGGCCTAGCCAGCCATGCCCAGCCTATCCCCGATCAGCCGGCCCCCCACCCCAGCTAGCCACCCCTATATATTGTTTAGCCTGACGTCAGATGGTATGGAATACCCCTGTGGCCAGTTTGGGTCAGCTGTCCTGGGTCTGTCCCCTCCCAGCTCTTGCTGCTCTTGCAGCCCCAGCCTGCCCGCTGGCAGGACAGAGTTAATTATTATATAATACTGTGTGTCATTTCTACCATAGAGGAAAATAGTGATTAACTAGAATGTATTGGAAAGAGTGTAACCTGAGCATGTGTCCTGGTTTCAGTTAGGACAGAGTTATTTTTCCTCCTAGTAGCTGGTAGGGTGCTATGTTTTGGATTAGGATGAGAAGAGTGTTGATAACATGCTGATGTTTTAATGCAGATGTTTTAAGCAGAGCAATGCTTACACTAAGCCAAGGACTTTTCAGCTCCTCGCTCTGTCCCCCATTAACTCTGTCCTAACTGAAACCAGGACATAAATGAATCAGAAACCACTCAATCTCTATCCTTGAGTGAGTTGCGAGAAATACGAAAGGATTTCAGTTGACACCCAGGTGAGCACATCCTTACCTGGCTGCCTCGATGCTGGGACACTGGGGTCAATGGACAACAACCAGAAGACAATGAAGTCAAGCAGCTGGGATCCCTCTCTAGAGAAATAGTAATTGACAAAGGAATTGGGAGAGAGGCACAGGTTCTCAGCCTCTGGAGGCGACTCCTGGCAGGCATGAAAGAAACTATCCCCACAAGGAAAATATTGTATATCAAATAGGCAAGTGGACCACTATGGATAAAGGTCTCCAGCATCTGTGGGAATTAGCTGTGCTGGAGATGGTTTATAGTGATTTGGAGAATGCTCAGACACCTAAAGATCCTGATGAAGTCCAGTGCACAACATCCATGTGGCTTAAGTTTGTGCAGAGTGCACCATCATCACATGCCAGTATGCTGGCAGTAATTAATTGGGGTGAAGGGATGGGACCAACACTGTATACTCTGGCCTGCCAGCTTCAAAAATATGAAGACAATCTCTCTGTTCCGCTACGGGCCTGTGTTTCGTCTGTGAATATTGAATAGAACTGGACCTAGGACAGTCCCTTGTGGGAATCATCTACAGATGTTCTCCCAAGTGCTCAGGAAGTCAATGATTATTACTCCTGCAGATTCATTTTTTCAGTCATTTATCCACTTCATAGTAATTACATCTAGATCTAATTTTCTTAGCTTGCTTCTGAAAACATCCCCTTATTAAATTAAATGTATACCACATCTGCTCATTTCCTTTAATCCTTTAGACCCATTAGCCTGTCAAAGAAGGAAATCAATTTTGTTTTGACAAGATCTTTCCTTGAGAAGCCCATATTCACTGTTCCTTATCTTCTCACCCTGTAGATGCATACTGATGACTTAATAGTTTGTTCCAGCTCTCAAGGTTCAGAGTTAGTCTGACTGGTCCTCAGTCCTTTAACCTCTCTTTCAAGACAAGTTTTGTTCTGGATTTCCTAGGGACATTTTTTCCCTGTTTCTATCCTCCAGGACCTCTCCTGGCTTCCGTAGATAATTCCTAATGATTCAGAGATTACTTCAGCTGCTCTTTAAGTACCCTAGGGTGTATTTCATCAGACCTTGCTCAGTTGGATATATCTGTCTTATCTCAGTATTCTGGCCCGTGCTGCTTAAAGTTAATTTTGTTAAATATCTAGTCACAAATTATCTTTTTGTGTGGCACTAGAACAAGGAAGGCCTTAATACTTTTTGCTTCTGGTTTGTGGTGGCACCTGCCTTTCTCTTTCTAAATGTTGAACACAGTTTAACAGAGGATCAGATGAATATTTCTGGGATATCTGATTTCGGCTCCAGGCAGACACTGGCCTCCTTGCCCAAAAAGTCACATTCCCTCAGAAAGAGTTTCCAGCTTCTTCCCCATGCAGGCATCCCAGGCAGTAACAGAAAGGTATTGTCTCACACCTGAGGGCTGCTTTTCTTCGTGAGGTTTCTGGGTGTGCAGACTCTTGAGTCTGACAGTGGCAGCTCTCCTCATATGGCAGGCCTGATTCTTCCTCTCAGGGCTGGCTGCTCCTCTTTAGCTGTGGCTAGATTCATCTGCTTTGCTTTTACCAGCACCATGTCTAGAGCTCAGGGATGTGGAAGGGGGCAAGGACTATGCTTTCACAGCAGGGCTTCTAAAAACAAAATCAAGGGCTAAGGCCTTTTGTGGCAATGTTGACCAAAACATTTATTTTGTCACAGCTCTTACATTCTTGCTAGATATACCACAGCAGAAATTCTGTCTGCTTCCCAGTGTGAGAAAAATCTCAAATAATTTTCTTCAGACAGGATCTTCTGTGAAGCTATTTTATTCACGATTGCAATGGCAGGCGTTCTGTCAATCAGGAGTGCATTTTAGTAAACAAATTATAACCTTTTATTCCCTATTACCCAATGCCTGGTCACGTCCCCTGTTTCCTCATTGGCTGAGTACTACAGGTTCACAAGCTACTTGCCGCTCCTCTATACCATATATGTATAATTTTCCTTTTTTTTAACCCTTTAATTTCTCTTTTCCTTTTATTTCCTTTCTTATGTTTTGAGAACTTGTGATCTTTGTTTTATTGTTCTCACACTGCTCACCCTATCTTTCTCAAGCTTCTACCTTATTCTGGAACAGTGAGGCCTTCTACTGTCCACTTATCTACTTAGCATTTCTCCTTATTAGGACTACACAACTACCTTGGAATACAGAAAATTAGTTATCTACTGCAAAAACACAACAGTTTCTCACAGTTCCCCCCTCTTCTTTTCTTACTCCTATTGTTGTTTTTGCACCTCTTCACATACCACACTCTTGAGTTTTTCCAACATTAAGGTGCAATATTCTTCTTTGGATGTCACGGGGGATGATAGATATACAATGCCATTATTATTACATTACCAACACATAGTTGTTTGAGACAATTCTATTCAGGTAACCATGAAGTTAGTTTCTCCCAAATGGTTCTAAATCCCCAAGAAGTGCTATCTTGAGCCACTATATGCAGGTTCTTTTATTATTATTATTTATTTATTCCAATACTTTTGAGATCAGTCAAATTCATCCCATTTGATCTACATATATACAGCAACTAGTATTAATTACAGTGCACGCTCCTCCTTATGAGGTTATTAATAAATCTAATACTCTGATTCTAGAGTACTATTTCTGCAAACGTATCAAACTTATTTTCTAGTTCTTCAATTATAGCTGAGATATTTACAAGAGCTATTCCTAATTCACTCACCCCTAACCAAGGTAAAAACCACCTTGCAAAACTGTGAAATGCTAGAGAATGTTACTAGAGGATTATCTGGAGTCCGCTTAATTCTGCGTGTGGTCTCAAGGGGGCTTTGGCTTTGTGGGTCTTCAATAATAGTTATTTTGGAATTATTGCCTCCAGGATGCAAGCTCCCTTCCATCCTAGGGGCAACACCTTCCTGGCTTTATTGCCACATAGCCAATACCACCCCTTGCCATTTGGGATAGGCCATCCATTTTCAGGATTCTCATGTTGTATCTGGTGTGCATTATGTATAATAGCATTCCCATAATGGCTACCATATTTGGTACAGTATGGATTATTCCCTACTTCATGGATAATATTTCCACACACAGGGTCAGTAATATTGACCCCTGAGGTTCTATCAATGTTGTTTAAAAGACACCTTTGATAACACAGTATATTTTAGCCAGGATTATGTTTATGGAGCTCAACTTCAAAATCTAGTTCTTCCCAGCACTGAGTATGATCTGTCATTTTTAGAAATCTAGAGAAACCAGACACAGTTGCTGCTGGAAATAGCAGCAAGGCCTTTAATAGGGACAAGAACTTTTCAGTCATTCTAGGCATCTGGGTGCAAATCCAACAATTATTTCAAGACAGAACTTGAGAGACGTTCTGGATTAATTGCAAATGTGGATTTTTCCCTCCATCCTATCACTAATCCATTGAGAATAGGTATTACTAAGATAAATTTAAAATACATCCTTTCTATGTATATATAAACCTCTATAATATTTAAGAAATAATAAAGGAAAACAATAAAAATCACAAACTAATAAGGATTCTTCTGGTGGGAATTAAATACCTCTCCTCTTTCTTTTTCTCTCACTTCCAGAGAGTGTTCCCTGGAAACACTCCAGTTCTGTGTAATTAAATCCCTTTTATTCATTACTTCATTAAGAACTCTTCTAAGGAGTAGTTAAATGTTTACAATAGATAGTTTTAACAGTTTTAACCTTAAAAGTCTTCGTTAAGGCAGTCTCTCAGGTATCAGGGTTAACTGATGCTTTTACCCAGGTATGAGTCCACCCTTTCTCAGCCATTCTTACTGTCGTCTCAGTAGTCAGGAGCACTTGGAACAACAGTCTGTCCCACTCAGGTTGCAGCTTCGATTCTCTCCATGTTCGCATCAAAACACAATCTCCTGCTCAGAATGGATGGATCAGGGCTTCCAAGGGTGGGGTTTGAGCTAACAGTCCACGGGTCCTGAGATATGACAAAGTCCTGAGATATGACAAAGAGGACGACAGCCCAAGTATATAGTTCTTAAGAAAAGCATCTTTTGTCTCAAATTGAGGTAATTCAATCCCTTTGTCCAGGTACAGCAATCCAAACACTATTTCATATGGTGAAACTCCCACATCTTTTCTTGGTGCAGTTTGAATTCGGAGAAGTGCCAAAGGTAAGCACTTCATTTGGGGAAGCCGAGCTTCCAGAACTTGGTCAATTGCTTCTTTACTGTCTGATCCTCTTCACCCTTCCAGAAGAGGAAGGATGCCAAGGAGTGTGAAATTCCTTGAGTCCACATTTGCCCTTGCAATATTTCTGACATAAAGTGATTTCTTTGATCAGAGTCAATATTTTTAACAATTCCATACCTGGGAGTTATTTGTTCTCGAATTACTTTAGTTACTATGTTCGCAGTAGCAGACACTGAAGGGAAAGCTTCCACCCACCCTGACAAATGATCTACCAAGACTAAGAAGTATTTACATCTACCTACTCTAAGGAGTTATGTAAAATCTACCTGTACATTTTGGAAGCATTGAATGCCTGGTTCTCACCCCCCTTTGGGCTGACTGCAGATAATTTTGCTATTTACCTTTTGACACACTACACAACTCCTGCGTACTTGTTCAGCCAGAGTATACATATATTCCTACACATACATATTTCCATAGCACAGTGTCAAACATTGCTTGAATTCCCCAATGACCCTCTTGATGCAAAACAGTTAATATTTGCCTCATTAGCACTTTATTCAGCATTTCTCTCTCCTCAGGGAGTATCTCTTTTCCTTTGGACTTCATGACTCCTAATTCCTTAAAAACCTCTTTCTCTTAAAACCTTTTCAGTTCTTTTTAGTTTTGGGTAGGGGTAGCTCAACAATTCCCTGAATCCTCTCTGGATTTATTCTTCATTCCCCCTCAGACACTAGATGCCCTAAATGCTCGACTTCTCTTTCTATGTATTGTAATTTATTTTCCAATCCTTTCGAGCCCAGCTTTCCCAGAAAGTCGAATACCTTGTTAGTGGCTTCCTTCACAACTGTTTTCTCCTGTCCTGACAATAAAAGATCCTCCACATATTGTAACAGTAACACCTGCTTTGGAGGTTGGAATTGCTCCAAAATTTCTTCTAAAACTTGCCCAAAATAAACTGGTGGTCCTGTAAACCCCTGAGGTAAAATTATCCATCTGTATTGCTGCTTCCGCCCCATTTCAGGGTCTTTCCACTCAAAGGCAAATATATCTTTGCTTCAAGAGTTTGAGAGCACCCAATTAATAACACCGTTATTCCAGTCTAACAATTTACTATTTGAATGCCCCATTTCATCATTAAATCCTTTCCCAACAAGTTAGTCCCTGCCTCGGGTGCATACAATAATTGCCCAGTGATCATTCTATCCCTAGTCTCAGCTTGGTGTCTGTTGTGGTTTAACCCGGCCGGCAGCTAAACACCACACAGCTGTTCGCTCACCCTCCCCCCTCCCTCTCTGGGATGGGGGAGAGAAACGGGAAAATGAAGCCTGTGAGCTGAGATAAAAACAGTTTATTAAGACAGGAAAATAATAATAATAGTACTACTAATAATAATGTGTACGAAACAAGTGATGTACAATGCAATTGCAATTGCTCACCACCCACTGACCGATGCTCAGCCTATCCCCGAGCAGCCGTTCCCCGATGCCCAGCTAGCCACCCCTATATATTGTTCAGCATGACGTCAGATGGTATGGAAGACCCCTTTGGCCAGTTTGGGTCAGCTGTCCTGGGTCTGTCCCCTCCCAGCTCTTGCTGCACCCCCAGCCTGCCCGCTGGCAGGACAGAGCGAGAAGCTGAAAAGTCCTTGGCTTAGTGTAAGCATTGCTCTGCAGCAATTAAAACATCAGCATGTTATCAGCACTCTTCTCATCCTAATCCAAAACATAGCACCTTACCAGCTACTGGGAGGAAAATTAACTCTGTCCTAACTGAAACCAGGACAGTGTCCCCAAAAGTGGCACTGTTATCCTATTCGCTTCTACCCCCTCACATTTAGGGTTTCATTAATTAATTTAAGCCCTGATACTTTACAGGCCAGTAATGACCAAGCTGTCCCATGTATTTGGTTCACATGGCAAGGTTGGGCGGGGGGGGGGGACTGCGGTGTTAGCCCCTGTGAGAAGAATCCAGCAGATGCCCCATGGCAGATAAGGGCCAGTTTCAGCCAGCTCGAAAGGGCCCACCACTGCCCAGAGCCCAGCTATGAGCAATGCAGTTTGTGACTCTGTGAGAGCACAACCAAGAAAAGGAAAAAAACCTGCGGGACATTAGCTAGGAGAGCAATGAGTGAGAAACCTCCCTGCAGACACCAACCAAGATCAGCGCAGAAGGAGGGGGAGGCGGTGTTCTGGAGTCTAAGCCTCCCCCTGCGGCCCACAGAGAGGCCCCTGGTGGAGCAGGCTACCTCCCACCCCGCTGGCAGCCCATGGTGTACCACGGCAGAGCACACCTGCAGCCTGTGGAGAGGAGCCCATGCAGGAGCAGGTGATTCAGGGAGGTGGGGAGGTGGACAGGCAGTGGCCCAGCTGAAGTGCATCTACACCAATGCACGCAGCATGGGGTAACAAACAGGAAGAGCTGGAAGCCATCGTGCAGCAGGCAGGCTATGACTTGGTTGCCATCACGGAGACGTGGTGGGACCACTCTCATGACTGGAGTGCTGCAATAACTGGCTATAAACTCTTCAGAAGGGACAGGCAGCACAGAAGGGGTGGTGGTGTGGCTCTCTATATTAGAGAGTCTTTCAATGTTGTAGAACTCGAGGCTGGGAATGACAAGGTCGAGTACCTTTGGGTTAGGATCGGCGGGGCCAACAAAGCTAGCGTCCTGGTCGGGGTCTGTTATAGACCGCCTATTGTGGTTTAACCCGGTCGGCAGCTAAACACCACACAGCCGTTCGCTCACCCTCCCCCCTCCCTCTCTGGGATGGGGGAGAGAAACGGGAAAGTGAAGCCTGTGGGTTGAGATAAAGACAGTTTATTAAGGGAGAAAATAATAATAATAATAATAATAATAATAATAATAATAATATGTACAAACAAGTGATGCACAATGCAATTGCTCACCACCCGCTGACCGATGCTCAGCCCAACCCCGAGCAGCCGGCCCCCCACCCTGGCTAGCCACCCCTATATATTGTTTAGCATGACGTCAGATGGTATGGAATACCCCTTTGGCCAGTTTGGGTCAGCTGTCTTGGGTCTGTCCCCTCCCAGCTCTTGCTGCCCCCCCAGCCTGCCCGCTGGCAGGACAGAGCGAGGAGCTGAAAAGTCCTTGGCTTAGTGTAAGCACTGCTCTGCAGCAATTAAAACATCAGCATGTTATCAGCACTCTTCTCATCCTAATCCAAAACATAGCACTCTACCAGCTACTAGGAGGAAAAATAACTCTGTCTAACTGAAACCAGGACATATATCCACCCCTTATTCCATACCATTTATGTCATGCTCAGGTTACACTCTTTCCAATACATTCTAGTTAATCACTATTTTCATCTATGGTAGTAATGACACACAGTATTATGTAATAATTAACATAATACAACTCAACTCATGGGCTATTCTCATCTAGTATTAAATCCCCTTGAGGTACACAACGGACCTCCCCATTCTTTTGCATTACCCACCAAGTGCATCCAGGTCCTTGAGCAAAAACAATCCCACGGATGGGTTTGCCTTTTCCTGAGGCAGGAGTAGCCCAGACTGTTTTACCCAGCATGTTTCTTACATGCACTACAGGAACTTTATCCCCTTCTACTGTACGTAGCAGGTTTGATTGGGCTGGTCCAGCTCGGTTGGCAGATCCCCTAGTATTGACTAACCAGGTGGCCTTTGCCAAATGCATATCCCAATTTCTGAGTGTCCCAGCACCCATTGCTTTCAGTGTAGTCTTTAACAGTCCATTGTATCGCTCAACTTTACCGGAGGCTGGTGCGTGATAGGGGATGTGATACACCCACTCAATACCCTGTTCTTTGGCCCAAGTGTCTATAAGGTTGTTTCGGAAATGAGTCCCATTGTCTGACTCAATTCTTTCTGGGGTGCCATGTCGCCATAGGACTTGTTTTTCAAGGCCCAGGATAGTGTTTCGGGCGGTGGCATGGGGCACAGGATATGTTTCCAGCCATCCGGTGGTTGCTTCCACCATTGTAAGTACGTGGCGCTTGCCGTTGCAGGTTTGAGGGAGTGTGATGTAATCAATCTGCCAGGCCTCTCCATATTTATATTTCAGCCATCGTCCTCCATACCAAAGAGGCTTTGACCCTTTGGCTTGCTTGATTGCAGCACATGTTTCACAATCATGAATAACCTGTGCTATAGTGTCCATGGTCAGGTCCACCCCTCGATCACGAGCCCATCTGTATGTTGCATCTCTACCTTGATGGCCTGAGGTGTCATGGGCCCATGCTGCCAGTTGTTCTGTTTCCATTGCTGTAACCACCCCCACAGGGCATTTGCTACCATCCACGAATCAGTGTACAGGTAGAGAACTGGCCACTTTTCTCGTTCAGCAATATCTAAAGCCAGCTGGATGGCTTTCACTTCTGCAAATTGACTCGATTCACCTTCTCCCTCAGCAGCTTCTGCAACTTGTCTTGTAGGACTCCATACAGCAGCTCTCCATCTCTGATGCTTTCCCACAATGCGACAGGACCCATCAGTGGACAGGGCATATCTCTCCTCATTTTCTGGTAGCTTGTGCAGTGCGGCTTCTTCAGCACAGACCACCACCTCCTCTGACGATATCCCAAAGTATTTGCTTTCTGGCCAGTCCATAATCAATTCCAAGATTCCTGGGCGACCGGGGTGTCCTATTCGAGCCCGCTGAGTAATCAGTGCAACCCACTTGCTCCATGTAGCATCAGTTGCATGATG
>JAACYQ010024680.1:0-13018 GCA_011075105.1 Heteronetta atricapilla
TGTTGTCTGCGCATGCTGTAGGGGTAGCATATATATGCCTTGCTAGAACATTCATTAAACGAGAACGATTATACTCGCATCGAGGTTGCGTCGTTATTCCGGGTCACTCCCATTCCGACATGTTCCAATGCACTTCCCTCGACCAACTAGCAAAGCCGTGCTTGATGCACCCCAGGGCACGCTGCTGGCTCATATTCAACTTGCTATCCATGAAAACCTTCAAATCCCTCTCTGTGGGGCTGCTGTCCAGCATCTTATCACCCAGTCTGTGTGTATAGCCAGGGTTGCCCCTTCCCAGGTGCAGGACCCGGCACTTGCTCTTGTTAAACTTCATGCTGTTGCTGATTGCCCAGCTCTCCAATCTGTCCAGATCTGTCTGCAAGGCCTTTCCACGCTCAACAGTCAGCAACTCTTCCCAGTTTAGTATCATCAGAAAATTTACTGAAAACTCCGCCTGACTGATGTAGCCTCATTTACCATAACCCTTTGAGCCCTACCCATCTGCCAATTGCTCACCCATTTCATGATGTTTTTGTTTAGCTGTATGCTGGACAATTTGTCCAGTAGGATCCTGTGGGAAACTGTGTCAAAATCTTTGCTGAAGTCCAGAAAGATCACATCAGCTGTTTTCCCTTGATCAACTAGATGGGTGATCTGATAAAAGGAAATCAAAGTTGTTAAACAGGACTACCCATCGTGAACCCATTCTGGCTGTGACCTATGACTGCGCTGTCCCCCAGGTGTGCTTCAGTAACTCCCAGGATAATCTTCTCCATAATTTTACCAGGCACTGACGTGAGACTGACAGGCCTGTAGTTACCAGGGTCTTCTTTCTTGCCCTTCTTGAAAATTGGCACAACATTTGCCAGCTTCCAGTCAACTGGGACCTCTCCAGATTCCCAAGACTGTTGAAAAGTAATTGAGAGTGATCTTGCGATGACATCAGTCAGCTCTTTGAATACCATGGGATGAATCCCATCCGGACCCATGGACTTGTAGGGATCCAGGTGGAGTAGCAAATCCTGCACAGGTTCAGGGTTGGCCGGGAGTTTATCATTCCCACCGTCACGGTCCTCCAAATCAGGCCACCAGGGGTCCAGAAGCCCTTCATCGGCGTTGAAGACAGAGGTAAAGAAGGCATTAAACGTCTCTGCTTTGCCTACGTCCTTGTTTGTGAGGTGACCATCCCCATCAAGTAGCGGACCTATGTTTTCTCTGGTCCTCCTTTTTGTATTCACATATTTAACTGGCCCCAAAATGGAGCCCTGAGGGACCCTACTGGTGACCGGCTGCCAGCCTGATGTAACCCCATCTACCTTAACCCTTTGAGACCTACCCGTCAGCCAATTATTCACCCAACTTATTATGTTTTTATCTAGCTGTATGCTGGACATTTTGTTCAGTAGGATAAAAATTAGTAAGGAGTTTATTGTTCCCATAATCATGGTCCTGCAACTCAGGGTACCTGGGCTCCCAGGGCCCATGATCAGTTATGGTCCCAGGGCCATCACCAATGGTCAGGTCCACCCCTCGATCATGAGCACATCTGTATGTGGTATCCCTCCCCAGATGTCCTGATGTTTCATGGGCCCATCGAGCTACAAACATCTCACCCTTACATCCCCAGTCCAGGTCCACCTGAGCCACTTCAGTTTTCGAAGCTCGATCCACCTCTTCACTGTTCTGATGTTCTTCAGTGGCACAACTCTTGGGCATGCGGGCATCATCATGACGTACCTTTACAGCCAGGTTTTCTACCTAGGCAGCAATATTTTGCCTCAGTGTAGCAGCCCAGAAAGGTTTACCTCCGTGCTGCCAGTTGCTCTGTTTCCATTGCTGTAACCACCCCTACAGGGCTTTTGCCACCATCCATGAGTCAGCGTAGAGATACAGTACAGGCCACTTTTCTCTTTTCACCAATTTCTAGGGCTAGTTTTATGGCTTTCATTTCTGCATACTGACTCGACTCACCTTCCCCTTCCATGGCCTCCACAACTTGTAATGTGGGACTCCACACAGCAACTTTCCATTTCTGATTGCTCCCTGCCATGCGATAGGATCCGTCAGTGAAAAACACATACTGTTTCTGTCTTCTGACAACTCATTATGTGTTGGTGCCTCTTTCCCATGAGTTACGTCTTCGATCAATACTCCAAAATCTCTGCCTTCTGGCCAGTCCATGATCTCTTCCAAAATTCCTGGGCAGTTGGGTTTCCCCATTTAAGCCCACTGCATAATGAATGCTCTCCACTTACTCCACGTAGCATCAATTGCATGATGTGTAGTGGGAATTTTCCCTTTGAACATCCAATGTAACACAGGTAGCTGTGGGGCCAAGAGAAGCTGTACTTCTGTACCAACAACTTCTGAAGCAGCTCAAACTCCTCTCATATGCTGTGTCGGAATGGGAGTGACCCGGAGTAACGATGCAACCTCGATGCGAGTATAATCGTTCTCCTTTATTGAATGTTCTAACAAGGTATATATATGCTACTCCCTACAGCATGCACCTACAACAACTAGCTTCTCTATGCACACGTCTCTAGCACTAATATAATTGGTACAATGGTGTCGTCTCTCCTCCTGAACATAGTTCCGCATATTTTAGTTGTAACATCACTCAAGGTTATCAGCCCTGAGCCTACATTATCTTCACGGTCCTTCAAAGCCTGAGTTGCTCATTATAATTAAATCATGCCCCTTGTCACGTAAACATAGCTCCACAATGCTGTTAGTATCTCCTTTACAGTTAGGGTGTAAAGGCCTTCTGATCATAGCCCTGGCTCCAGAACTCCAGAGGTCGACCTCGAGTTTCTCCTGGGGTCTTCTGCCAGAGGCTCCAGGTGAGGCCATGCTCCCCAGCTGCAGTGTAAAGTATGTTTTGCACAGCTGGTCCTGTACAAACAGGCCCAAGGGCTACTGCATGAGCTATTTCATGTTTGATTTGTTCAAAGGCCTGTTGTTGCTCGGGGCCCCATTCAAAATAGTTCCTCTTTTGAGTCACTCAATATAGAGGACTCCCAAGTTGACTATAGCTTGGAACATGCATTCTCCAGAATCCCACAAGGCCTAGGAAAGCTTGCGTTTCTTTTTTGCTAGTTGGTGGAGACATAGGCATTATTTTGTTGATCACATCCATTGGAATGTGGTGACGTCCATCCTGCCATTTTACCCCCAGGAACTGGATTTTCTGTGCAGGTCCCTTGACCTTACTCTGTTTAATGGCAAAACCAGCTTTATGATTTCCATCTCTTCTTCCTGCTGTCTTTGTGATGGCTCTGCTTTAGAGGTGCCTGCCTTTTCCCCTTCTCCCTCCTTCTTAGGAGAGGCTTATTCTCTTACTAAACGAGCTGACTTCTGCTTCCATTGTTTTGACTTGACTATGGGGGCAACTGATACCATAGTCGGTTGGTCCTCTGGGTCAGCCACAGCATGTGTTATCTGGTCATCAGATTCAGAGACCTTTTCCTCCCATTGAGGGTGCTGGGTAGTGTTAATTACTGTTTGATAGGTGTAAGCCAGAACCCAACACAGTGCTGTAAGCTGTCATTCTCTGTCATTGTCAGGGTCAGGGCATATGACTTTCAAGCATTCCATCAGGTTTTTAGGATTTTGCACTTGCTCAAGGGTGAAGTTCAAAACTATCCGAGGACACAACCATGACAGATACCTGCCTATATCCTCCCACACACCTTGCCACCCGCTGCCACACTGTCTCAGGGCAAATTCCTTGGTGAGATTTCTAACTAATTGATTAACCTTAGAGAGAAGAGGAAACACATTATGCAGACTTAGCAATAGGAGTATATTGATTAAACATGAATATTCAAAGTACTGAAAAAATGTTATAATTAGCCCATGGGGAAAGAAGAAGGAGGTACCATTCCTGATATTATTCATAAACTGACTTCCAGAGGAGGAAAGGAAGGCAGTGTACTTCTGAATATTCTCTAAAAGAGACCAAAATTATAACAACGCAGGGTCTAAATGCCAGATTAAACTCAAGGCCAGTGCTTTACAGAACAAACTAAAAAAAAAAAGAACACAGATTTTAGCACACTCTCCGATGGGATATAAAGGAGAAGGGAGAACATGGCACAGATTACATGAGACATGATCAAACAGGAAAATATTTACAGGAAACAGAACATGGTGACTAGCAAGTAAGTGTGCTAGTCCTAAGCGGTTTAATTAATTCTACTGTTATCTCAACCCCTGAGCCCCACGTTGGGCAAAGGGCAAAAACAAACAAGCAAAGGCCGTGTGGAAGTGCAGAGGAAAGAAATTACATCTACTTCTCACCAACGAGCAATGCTTGGCCACATCCTTGAATCAGGGCCTCAACACACATAGCCGTTGTTTGGGAGGACAGACATTTTCACGAGAGCCCACCCCTCCCCTCTTCTTCCTTTTTCCACCTTTTATTGCTGAGTGTGACATCATATGGTATGGAATATCCCTTTGGTTGGTTTAGGTCAGCTGCCCTGGTGACGTTTCTTTCTCACTTTTTTGCCCACCCCCTAGGAGGGTTAGAGAAAGTCCTGATGCTGTGCCAGCACTTCTCAGCAGCAGACACAACACCAGTGTGATACCACTGCTGTTCTAGCTACAAGTGCAGAGCACAGCACTGTATGGGCTGCTGCAGGGAAAGGGCACCATCATTAGTGTTGAAGACAGAGGTGAAGAAGGCATTAAATGTCTCTGCTTTGTATACATCCATATTTGTGAGGTGACCATTGTGGTTTAACCTAGCAGGCAGCTAAGCACCACACAGCCATTTTTTCACCCCCCTGCTACAAGTAGGATGGGGGAGAGAATCGGGAAAAAAAGTAAAAGCTGGTGGGTTGAGATAAAGACAGTTTATTAGGACAGAAAAGAAAGAGAAATAATAGCAATGATGATAATGTTAATAATAATATCTTCAAAGCAAGTGATGCACAATGCAATTGCTAAACACCCACTGACTGATGCCCAGCCTGTCCCCAAACATCGGTGTTGTCCCCCCCCCCCCCCCGACACCTTAGTTGTTCAGCATGACATCATATGGTATGGAATATCCCTTTGGCCAGTTTGGGTCAGCTCTCCTGGGTCTGTCCCCTCCCAGCTCCTGCTGCACCCCCAGCCTGCCCACTGGCAGGACAGAATGAGAAGCTGAAAAGTCCTTGGCTTAGTGTAAGCACTGCTCTGCAACAACTAAAACAGTGTGTTATCACTATTGTTCTCATCCTAAATCCAAAACATAGCACCCTACCAGCTACAAGGAGGAAAATTAACTCTATCCTAGCCGAAACCAGGACCATCTTCATCAAGTAACAGACCAATATTTTCTCTGGTCCTCCTTTTGCTGTTAACATATTTAGAAAAGCCCTTTTTATTGTCCCTCACAGTACTGGCCAACTTCAACTGAAATTGACCTTTCACCACCCAAATTTTCTCTTCAAAATGGTGAACAGCATCTCTGTATTCCTCCCATGTCACCCGACCTTGCTTTTGGTGACCACACACTTTCTTTTTCATAGAATCATAGAATCATTAAGGTTGGAAAAGACCTTCAAGATCATGTGGTCCAACCATCCCACTACCACCAATATCACCCACTAAACCATGTCCCTAAGCACCACGTCCAACCTTTCCTTGAACACCCCCAGGGACGGTGAGTCCACCACTTCCCTGGACAACCTGCTCCAATGCCTGACTACTCTTTCTGAAAAGAATTTTCTCCTCATTTCCAACCTAACCTCCCCTGGCGCACCTTGAGGCCATTCCCTCTAGTCCTGTCGCTGGTTGTCTGCAAGAAGAGGCTGACCCCCAGCTCCCCACAACTTCCTTTCAGGTAGTTGTAGAGAGCAATAAGGTCTCCCCTGAGCCTCCTCTTCCCCAGACTAAACAACCCCAGTTCCCTCAGCTGCTCCTCATAGGACTTGTGTTCCAGGCCCTTCACCAGCTAAGGCCCTTTTTCCACCTAAGCTTCCTTCTGCCCCACCTGCTTGACTTCCAGCATTTTGGAAAAGTGACCAGCACTGATGGCTCTTGATGTCTTCAAAAGCTGTTTCCCAGGGGACCTTACTAACTAATTCCCTGAGAAGCCTCATTTCTGCTCTCTCCATATCAAGGGTTGAATTTTTGCTGCCAATTTTTCTCTTGTCACTAAAAGCTTTAAATTCAAATACTTCATGGTCACTGTGGCTAAGACAGCCACCAATCAACACTTCACCCACAAGACCCTCTCTGTTTACAAGCAAGAGATCTAGGAGGGCACCTTTCCTGTATGTTTCTCTTAGTACCTGTACCCTGATTTGAGCAGAGAGGTTGTAGTAGATGATCTCAAGAGGTCCCTTCCAACCTTAACAGTTCTTTGATTCCATGCAAAATTGAAGAATTCTGTAATTACTTGTATGTATAAGTCATCCTCAGTTTTCTTTCTGATACGCTAAAAGTGCATCTTACACAGTACTCTAAGTACTTTTAAAGGCATTTTATTTGGGTTTCTTTTTTGACCATTTCTGTGCTCTATCGAGATTTTGAATACTCCTTAAAAATGCCAGTGCCACACCATCATGCACATTTCTGGTGTGTGCCTAAGTATTTTAATAGGAGTAAAATCACTTTCCAGTTTCTGTTTCCTGTTTATAACACCAATAATTACATTAACACTTCCTGCTAAAACAAGCTTACACGAGTCACTTTTTCATTATGTCCGTTAAAATGCTTTTCAAGGTCTTCTTTTCAGGTTGCAGCCCTTCATTCTATCACCTCGTAGAGATTTAACTTTGCATTTGAAGATAAGGAACTTATAGTGCAACTCAATAAAACAGAGGAAGAATAGCTTTGAAGGATGGATAGTCATTTACAAGCTCATGGGAGGACTTTTTGATTTTTCTGAGTTGTTCCTGAAGTCACATAAATAAGTGAGAAAAGTTTCTGTACATTTACATTATTAAATAAGATATTCTGAGTGTAAGTAAGGTAAGAGGAAACTAACTATTTCAGTACATAAAGATTTGAACCTTCATTTTCAGATTCAGGGAAGAAAATGAACAGAAATTTATTTCTGGTATTGCATATTTTACCCATTGTGCTCTTATAGTACACTTTATTTGGTGTATAGTAGTTCTTTCTGAAAGCTGACAATATTGGAGGTACTATAATTTACTTTTATTGTGATTTTTATAGAAATTACTCTTCTAGTTCCTCAGAATTGTGATGAGTTGGAGACATTTTGTATCAACTCATCACAATTCTGAAAATGTCTCCAGTGTTCAGTTTAATGCATTGATTTTTGCAAGTCTTTGTGTGAAGGCATGCTTAATTAAGAAGTAAACGTTTATATGGGCAGCTTCTAGAATTATGTTTGTACATATAGGCAGCTTAAAGTGTGTTGTCTTAATATGGTATAAGGTTTTAAGTCTCCCTTCAAAATTTGACAATAGTTGCACCTAATGTATACGAGTTTAGTTAGAAAAGAATCAGGTCTGTGAATGCATTTTTTGTAAAAGTTATTTAACTCAAAGCAGTAAGTAGTTCTGTATGTACCTTGTTTGCGACTATATAAATGTATTTGATGTTACAAAGCAGACTGTAAATTGATTTAAAAAAATTTGAAGTCAAAATCTTATAGTATTCTCTCTTCTTGATGTGCTGCAAGCTCTACGCAGACCTTTGATTAGACAAAGCAATAATATACAATGTGAAATTTCTAATATTTTAGGCCAAAAAGCATTTTAAGAAAATAAATTAAATGAAGTATATCCATGTACTCATGTAATAAATAGTACAGGAAACAATCTTTAGCTAATTTCCAGATTGGTTTGGGGTAAATATTCTTCTTTTAAACCTGAATAAGGATAGGTGACAAAAAGCAAAAAGTTTGTGCTGAACTTCTAATTTTACATTTTAATTTTATTCAGAGACCACGATGCAGACATCAGAGACTGGGTCAGACACAGGTTCGACTGTGACTTTACAGACATCTGTGGCTGGCCAGGCAGCAGTGCCAACACAGGTAGTGCAGCAGGTACCAGTTCAGCAACAGGTAGGTGCCTGTTAATTTGGGGAAAATAAAAAATCACAGCAAGACAGAATTATGCATTTCAATAGGTGTAGTGAAGAACTGATTTTGTACAAAGCTGCTAAAGAAACTCTTTTCCCCTGTTTTTATCAATTTTATTTTTCTGCAACTAAAATAGCTACATAAAAAGACATGCAATTTTCAGGGTTTATTTCTTGAACTAGAATATTTGCAAACCACCAGAAATATATATGCACAATTCTAAAAGTGGATTACTATGAAATCTGTGCAATAGCTCATATAAATTTATCTTAATTCAAGTTATTGAATATTCACATTGTGGTGGGTTAACCTTGGATGACCACCAGGTATCCACCAAGCCACTCTCTCACTCCCCTTCCTCAGCAAGACAGGGGAAGAAAATTAGATGGAAAAGCTCATTGGTCAAGATAAAGACAGGGAGGTCACTCAACAGTTACTGTCATGGTCAAAACAGATTCAACTTGGGGAAGATTAAATTAATTTATTGCCCATTAATAACAGAGTAGGATAGTGATAAATTAAAAACAAAACAAAACAAATATATATATATATATATATATAAACACCATCCCTCCACCCCACACTTCTTCCTAGGCTCAACTTCACTCCCGATTCATCTACTTCCTCCCACCCAGAGTGGAGCAGGAGGGATGGGGAATGGGAGTTGCGGTCAATTCATAATGCTTTGTGTCTGCCGCTCCTTCCTCCTCACTCTCTTCCCTTACTCCAGCGAGGGGTCTTTCCCATGGGATGCAGTCCTTCGCAAACTGATCCAACATGGGTCCTTCCCAGGGGCTGCACTTCTTCAAGAACTGCTCCAGCATGGGTCTGTTCCATGGGCCACAGTCCTTCAGGAATGGATGGCTCCAGTGTGGGTTCCCAAGGGGCTGCAGTTACTGCCAGAAAACCTGCTCCTGTATGGTATCCT
This sequence comes from Heteronetta atricapilla, assembly GCA_011075105.1. NCBI lineage: Eukaryota > Metazoa > Chordata > Aves > Anseriformes > Anatidae > Heteronetta > Heteronetta atricapilla. The sequence goes on from JAACYQ010024680.1 coordinate 8,979, forward strand.
CTCCATGGGTTGCAGCTTCCTTCAGGTCAGCTCCACCTGCTTTGGTCTGGGGTCCTCCATGGGCTGCAACATGGATATCTCTTCCAACGTGGTCCTCCATGGGCTGCAGGGGGACAACCTGCTCCACCATGGTCCTTTCCACATGCTGCAGGGGACTTTGCTCCGACACCTGGAGCACCTCCTCCTTTTTCACTGACCTTGGTGTCTGCAGGGTTGTTTCTCACATTTTTCTTATTCCTCTCCCTCAAATATGCCATCACAGAAGTGCAACCAGCTTTGCTCATTAGCTCAGCTTTGGCCAGCAGTGAGTCCCTTTTGGAGCTAGCTGGAACTGGCTCTATCCAAGATGGGAACAAACAGGCTTCTGAAGCAGCCAGATCAGCACACACTTCTTTGACATGATAAGTCACCTATAGAGCCCCTTCACTGTTAGAGGGAGTGGTGCATGGAGAGACTGAGGAGAAAAAAGGTGAAAAAAACAGGAAACAAATGTGAAAAACTATGACTTTTGTATAAGAATTTTCCTGTAGTATGTGCAATTTAGCTTTCACTGTTTTAGGTTCTTTGGGTGATATCTCATGTTATTTTTTCAACATAAATTGGCTTCACAGTTTCAAAATCAACAAAATTTAAATTGGGAATAACTTCTTAAATCATGTAAGTCTCAGTGCTAACGCATCACTGTTGTTGTCCTGGTTTCAGCTGGTATAGAATTAATGTTGTTCATAGTAGTTGGTGTGGTCTGTCACCTTCACAGTAAAGAAATGCCCTCTCATATTCAGCCGGAACTTCCTGTGCTTCAGTTTTTACCTGTTGCCACTCATCCTGTTGCTGGGCACAACTGAAAAGAGACTGGCTCCATCCTCTTGACACCCTCCATTTATACACATAAATGTTTTAAACACACTGATGTTTTAGTTGTTACTGAGCAATGCTTGCACTAAGTCAAGGACGTTTCTACTTCTCATATTGCCTTGCCAGCAAGTAGGCTGGGGGTATACAAAAAGCTAGGAGGGGACAGAACCAGGACAGCTGACCCAGACTGACCAAAGTGACAGTCTATACCATATGACATGCTCAAGAATTTTAAAAGGGGAAACAGATTTTTGTGCAGGTGTTAGGAGGATTGATCAGTAGAGCTTTAAACTAGATTTGAAGGTGTTAAATGATTAAAACAGACTCACTGGTGATAAGCTATGGAAATGCACACCAAAATTTGAGGGACTGCACACTAGTGAGATCCTTCAGTCTACTCCACAAGGTACTGGGTATGTTGAAGCACATTCAAAATGTTTCTACACTAATGCATGCAGCTTGAGAATAAGCAAGAGGAACTAGAAGCTTTGGTTCAGTCCCAGAACTATTACATCATTGGCATAAGTGAGACTTGGAGGGAAGAGTCCTGTGACTGGTGTCTTCAGAAAGAAGACTGAAGATGACTTATACATACAAGCAATTAGATAATTCCTCATTTTTGCACAGAATCACAGAATTGTTTAGGTTGGAAGGGAATTCTTGAGATCATCTACTCCAACCCCCTCTAACCCCTCTGCTCAAATCAGGGTCACCTAGAATAGGTTGCTCAGGGCCTCCATTAAGAAAGAAAAGCTGGGTTATTGTCATTGGTGACAGCCTTCTGAGGGGAACAGATGACCCAATATGCCAACCAAACTCACCTCTTATAGAAGTTTGCTGCCTCCCTGGAGGCCGTGTTAAAAGTGTTACAAGAAAACTTCCTAGCCTGGTGGTATAGCCCTCAGATTATTATCCATTATTGTTTTTTTCATGTAGGCAGCAATGAAGTTGCGACAAGAAGTCCAAGGGCCATCAAAAGAGACTTCAGGGGATCAGGAGCACAGGTAGTGTTTTCTTCTATCCTTCCAGTTGCAGGGAACGATACTAGAAGAAACATGCAGACCCACCTTATCAAAACCTGTCTCTAAGGCTGGTGTCACAGGCAGAATTTGCTTTTATTTTTTGATCATGGGATGGTCTACATGACACCAGACCCGCTGGCATGTGATGGGATGCACCTATCTGAAAGAGGGAAAAGGATTCTTTCAATCAGCCCTGCTAAATCAAGAGTTAGCAGGGCTGATTGAAAGAGCTTTACACTAGAGTTGAAGGGTATAATGGATAAAAACAGGCTCGCTGGTGATAAGCTATGGGATGGCATGCCAAAATTTGAGGGACTGCATACTAGCGAGATCCTTTAGTCTGCTCTACAAGGTGCTGGGTATGCTGAAGCACATTTGAAATGTCTCTGCACTAATGCACACAGCATGAGGAACAAGCAAGAGGAGCTAGAAGCCTTGGCTCAGTCCCAGAGCTATGACATCACTGGCATAAGAGAAACCTGGTGGGAAGAGTCCTGTGACTGGTATGTTACGATGAACGGTTATAGGCTCTTCAGAAAGGATAGGCAGAAAGGATAGGCAGAACGGGGGGGGGGATGGCACTGTATGTAATGCAGGGGCGGGACTATACAGAGCTTACAGTTGGCAATGATGAGGATGAGAGCCTCTGGGTAAGGATTAAGGGACAAGTAAATAAAGTGGATGTTGCTGTGGGAGTATACTATAGACCACCTGGACAGGATGATGACACTGATGAATTATTCTTTAAGGAACTGAGAAATACTTCTAGATCAGCTGCCCTTGTCCTTATGGGGGACTTCAATCTGCCAGATGTCAACTGGGAATAATACTTGATACCAACAGGTCCAGGAGATTCCTACAACATGTTGGTGATAACTTCTTGGTACTGGTACTGAACAAGCCAACTAGGAAAGGAACCCTCCTAGACTTGTTGCTTGTAAACAGGGAGGGTCTCGTGGGTGAAGTGGTGATTGATGGCTGTCTTGGCCACAGTAAGCATAGAATCACAGAATCACAGAATCACAGAATTTCTAGGTTGGAAGAGACCTCAGGATCATCGGGTCCAACCTCTGACCTAACACTAACAGTCCCCACTAAACCACATCCCTAAGCTCTACATCTAAATGTCTTTTAAAGACCTCCAGGGATGGTGACTCCACCACTTCCCTGGGCAGCCCGTTCCAATGTCTAAAAGCATAAAGAGGTCGAGTTGAAAATTGGCACAAAATTTGCCAGCTTCCAGTCTACCGGGACCTCTCCAAATTCCCAGGATCGTTGGAAAGGTGCCCTCCTAGACCTGTTGCTAGAAAACAGAGAGGGTCTGGTGGGAGATGTGGTGATTGGTGGCCGCCTCGGTCATAGCGACCATGAAGTGGTTGAGTTCAAAATTTACGGTGACAGAAGGAAAAGTGCCACCAAAACCTCATCCCTAGATATGGGGAAGGCGGACTTCAGGCTGCTCAGGGAACTAGTCAGCAAGGTCCCCTGGGAAGCTGCTCTTGAAGGCCTCGATGTCCACCAGTGCTGGTCATTCTTTAAGCGATGCCTCCTAGAAGCACAAGATCAGGCAATTCCTAAATATCGCAAATCAGGCAGGCGGGGCAGGAGGCCGGCGTGGCTGACCAGGGACATTCTAATGGAGATTAGGCAGAAACAGAGAGTGTTTCGCTACTGGAAGGAGGGCCAGGTGACATGGAAAGAATACAGGGATGCTGTTCGTGTTTGTAGGAAGAAAATTTGTGTGGCTAAAGCACACCTAGAGCTGAAGCTGGCTGTGTCTGTGAGAGATAATAAAAAGGGTTTTTTTAGATATGTGAATGGAAAAAGGAGAACTAAAGAATACATAGGGCCGCTCCTTGATAGGGAAGGTCTCCTCACAGACAATGACATAGGCAAAGCAGAGACGCTTAACGCCTTCTTTGCCTCTGTCTTCAATGCTGATGATGGGCTTCGGGACCCAGGGTGCCCTGAGCTGGAGGACCAGGACGGTGGGGATGACAAACTCCCAACCGACCCTGAACGTGTGCGGGATTTGCTACTCCACCTGGATCCCTACAAGTCCATGGGTCCGGATGGGATTCATCCCCGGGTGCTGAAAGAGCTGGCGGACGTCATCGCGGAACCTCTCTCAATTATTTTTCAACGATCCTGGGAATTTGGAGA
>JAACYQ010024681.1:0-13016 GCA_011075105.1 Heteronetta atricapilla
TGTTGTCTGCGCATGCTGTAGGGGTAGCATATATATGCCTTGCTAGAACATTCATTAAACGAGAACGATTATACTCGCATCGAGGTTGCGTCGTTACTCCGGGTCACTCCCATTCCGACATGTTCCAATGCACTTCCCTCGACCAACTAGCAAAGCCGTGCTTGATGCACCCCAGGGCACGCTGCTGGCTCATATTCAACTTGCTATCCATGAAAACCTTCAAATCCCTCTCTGTGGGGCTGCTGTCCAGCATCTTATCACCCAGTCTGTGTGTATAGCCAGGGTTGCCCCTTCCCAGGTGCAGGACCCGGCACTTGCTCTTGTTAAACTTCATGCTGTTGCTGATTGCCCAGTTCTCCAATCTGTCCAGATCTGTCTGCAAGGCCTTTCCACGCTCAACAGTCAGCAACTCTTCCCAGTTTAGTATCATCAGAAAATTTACTGAAAACTCCGCCTGACTGATGTAGCCTCATTTACCATAACCCTTTGAGCCCTACCCATCTGCCAATTGCTCACCCATTTCATGATGTTTTTGTTTAGCTGTATGCTGGACAATTTGTCCAGTAGGATCCTGTGGGAAACTGTGTCAAAATCTTTGCTGAAGTCCAGAAAGATCACATCAGCTGTTTTCCCTTGATCAACTAGATGGGTGATCTGATAAAAGGAAATCAAAGTTGTTAAACAGGACTACCCATCGTGAACCCATTCTGGCTGTGACCTATGACTGCGCTGTCCCCCAGGTGTGCTTCAGTAACTCCCAGGATAATCTTCTCCATAATTTTACCAGGCACTGACGTGAGACTGACAGGCCTGTAGTTACCAGGGTCTTCTTTCTTGCCCTTCTTGAAAATTGGCACAACATTTGCCAGCTTCCAGTCAACTGGGACCTCTCCAGTTTCCCAAGACTGTTGAAAAGTAATTGAGAGTGATCTTGCGATGACATCAGTCAGCTCTTTGAATACCATGGGATGAATCCCATCCAGACCCATGGACTTGAAGGGATCCAGGTGGAGTAGCAAATCCTGCACAGGTTCAGGGTTGGCCGGGAGTTTATCATTCCCACCGTCACGGTCCTCCAAATCAGGCCACCAGGGGTCCAGAAGCCCTTCATCGGCATTGAAGACAGAGGCAAAGAAGGCATTAAACGTCTCTGCTTTGCCTATGTCCTTGTTTGTGAGGTGACCATCCCCATCAAGTAGCGGACCTATGTTTTCTCTGGTCCTCCTTTTTGTATTCACATATTTAACTGGCCCCAAAATGGAGCCCTGAGGGACCCTACTGGTGACCGGCTGCCAGCCTGATGTAACCCCATCTACCTTAACCCTTTGAGACCTACCCGTCAGCCAATTATTCACCCAACTTATTATGTTTTTATCTAGCTGTATGCTGGACATTTTGTTCAGTAGGATAAAAATTAGTAAGGAGTTTATTGTTCCCATAATCATGGTCCTGCAACTCAGGGTACCTGGGCTCCCAGGGCCCATGATCAGTTATGGTCCCAGGGCCATCACCAATGGTCAGGTCCACCCCTCGATCATGAGCACATCTGTATGTGGTATCCCTCCCCAGATGTCCTGATGTTTCATGGGCCCATCGAGCTACAAACATCTCACCCTTACATCCCCAGTCCAGGTCCACCTGAGCCACTTCAGTTTTCGAAGCTCGATCCACCTCTTCACTGTTCTGATGTTCTTCAGTGGCACAACTCTTGGGCATGCGGGCATCATCATGACGTACCTTTACAGCCAGGTTTTCTACCTAGGCAGCAATATTTTGCCTCAGTGTAGCAGCCCAGAAAGGTTTACCTCCGTGCTGCCAGTTGCTCTGTTTCCATTGCTGTAACCACCCCTACAGGGCTTTTGCCACCATCCATGAGTCAGCGTAGAGATACAGTACAGGCCACTTTTCTCTTTTCACCAATTTCTAGGGCTAGTTTTATGGCTTTCATTTCTGCATACTGACTCGACTCACCTTCCCCTTCCATGGCCTCCACAACTTGTAATGTGGGACTCCACACAGCAACTTTCCATTTCTGATTGCTCCCTGCCATGCGATAGGATCCGTCAGTGAAAAACACATACTGTTTCTGTCTTCTGACAACTCATTATGTGTTGGTGCCTCTTTCCCATGAGTTACGTCTTCGATCAATACTCCAAAATCTCTGCCTTCTGGCCAGTCCATGATCTCTTCCAAAATTCCTGGGCAGTTGGGTTTCCCCATTTAAGCCCACTGCATAATGAATGCTCTCCACTTACTCCACGTAGCATCAATTGCATGATGTGTAGTGGGAATTTTCCCTTTGAACATCCAATGTAACACAGGTAGCTGTGGGGCCAAGAGAAGCTGTACTTCTGTACCAACAACTTCTGAAGCAGCTCAAACTCCTCTCATATGCTGTGTCGGAATGGGAGTGACCCGGAGTAACGATGCAACCTCGATGCGAGTATAATCGTTCTCCTTTATTGAATGTTCTAACAAGGTATATATATGCTACTCCCTACAGCATGCACCTACAACAACTAGCTTCTCTATGCACACGTCTCTAGCACTAATATAATTGGTACAATGGTGTCGTCTCTCCTCCTGAACATAGTTCCGCATATTTTAGTTGTAACATCACTCAAGGTTATCAGCCCTGAGCCTACATTATCTTCACGGTCCTTCAAAGCCTGAGTTGCTCATTATAATTAAATCATGCCCCTTGTCACGTAAACATAGCTCCACAATGCTGTTAGTATCTCCTTTACAGTTAGGGTGTAAAGGCCTTCTGATCATAGCCCTGGCTCCAGAACTCCAGAGGTCGACCTCGAGTTTCTCCTGGGGTCTTCTGCCAGAGGCTCCAGGTGAGGCCATGCTCCCCAGCTGCAGTGTAAAGTATGTTTTGCACAGCTGGTCCTGTACAAACAGGCCCAAGGGCTACTGCATGAGCTATTTCATGTTTGATTTGTTCAAAGGCCTGTTGTTGCTCGGGGCCCCATTCAAAATAGTTCCTCTTTTGAGTCACTCAATATAGAGGACTCCCAAGTTGACTATAGCTTGGAACATGCATTCTCCAGAATCCCACAAGGCCTAGGAAAGCTTGCGTTTCTTTTTTGCTAGTTGGTGGAGACATAGGCATTATTTTGTTGATCACATCCATTGGAATGTGGTGACGTCCATCCTGCCATTTTACCCCCAGGAACTGGATTTTCTGTGCAGGTCCCTTGACCTTACTCTGTTTAATGGCAAAACCAGCTTTATGATTTCCATCTCTTCTTCCTGCTGTCTTTGTGATGGCTCTGCTTTAGAGGTGCCTGCCTTTTCCCCTTCTCCCTCCTTCTTAGGAGAGGCTTATTCTCTTACTAAACGAGCTGACTTCTGCTTCCATTGTTTTGACTTGACTATGGGGGCAACTGATACCATAGTCGGTTGGTCCTCTGGGTCAGCCACAGCATGTGTTATCTGGTCATCAGATTCAGAGACCTTTTCCTCCCATTGAGGGTGCTGGGTAGTGTTAATTACTGTTTGATAGGTGTAAGCCAGAACCCAACACAGTGCTGTAAGCTGTCATTCTCTGTCATTGTCAGGGTCAGGGCATATGACTTTCAAGCATTCCATCAGGTTTTTAGGATTTTGCACTTGCTCAAGGGTGAAGTTCAAAACTATCCGAGGACACAACCATGACAGATACCTGCCTATATCCTCCCACACACCTTGCCACCCGCTGCCACACTGTCTCAGGGCAAATTCCTTGGTGAGATTTCTAACTAATTGATTAACCTTAGAGAGAAGAGGAAACACATTATGCAGACTTAGCAATAGGAGTATATTGATTAAACATGAATATTCAAAGTACTGAAAAAATGTTATAATTAGCCCATGGGGAAAGAAGAAGGAGGTACCATTCCTGATATTATTCATAAACTGACTTCCAGAGGAGGAAAGGAAGGCAGTGTACTTCTGAATATTCTCTAAAAGAGACCAAAATTATAACAACGCAGGGTCTAAATGCCAGATTAAACTCAAGGCCAGTGCTTTACAGAACAAACTAAAAAAAAAAAGAACACAGATTTTAGCACACTCTCCGATGGGATATAAAGGAGAAGGGAGAACATGGCACAGATTACATGAGACATGATCAAACAGGAAAATATTTACAGGAAACAGAACATGGTGACTAGCAAGTAAGTGTGCTAGTCCTAAGCGGTTTAATTAATTCTACTGTTATCTCAACCCCTGAGCCCCACGTTGGGCAAAGGGCAAAAACAAACAAGCAAAGGCCGTGTGGAAGTGCAGAGGAAAGAAATTACATCTACTTCTCACCAACGAGCAATGCTTGGCCACATCCTTGAATCAGGGCCTCAACACACATAGCCGTTGTTTGGGAGGACAGACATTTTCACGAGAGCCCACCCCTCCCCTCTTCTTCCTTTTTCCACCTTTTATTGCTGAGTGTGACATCATATGGTATGGAATATCCCTTTGGTTGGTTTAGGTCAGCTGCCCTGGTGACGTTTCTTTCTCACTTTTTTGCCCACCCCCTAGGAGGGTTAGAGAAAGTCCTGATGCTGTGCCAGCACTTCTCAGCAGCAGACACAACACCAGTGTGATACCACTGCTGTTCTAGCTACAAGTGCAGAGCACAGCACTGTATGGGCTGCTGCAGGGAAAGGGCACCATCATTAGTGTTGAAGACAGAGGTGAAGAAGGCATTAAATGTCTCTGCTTTGTATACATCCATATTTGTGAGGTGACCATTGTGGTTTAACCTAGCAGGCAGCTAAGCACCACACAGCCATTTTTTCACCCCCCTGCTACAAGTAGGATGGGGGAGAGAATCGGGAAAAAAAGTAAAAGCTGGTGGGTTGAGATAAAGACAGTTTATTAGGACAGAAAAGAAAGAGAAATAATAGCAATGATGATAATGTTAATAATAATATCTTCAAAGCAAGTGATGCACAATGCAATTGCTAAACACCCACTGACTGATGCCCAGCCTGTCCCCAAACATCGGTGTTGTCCCCCCCCCCCCCCCGACACCTTAGTTGTTCAGCATGACATCATATGGTATGGAATATCCCTTTGGCCAGTTTGGGTCAGCTCTCCTGGGTCTGTCCCCTCCCAGCTCCTGCTGCACCCCCAGCCTGCCCACTGGCAGGACAGAATGAGAAGCTGAAAAGTCCTTGGCTTAGTGTAAGCACTGCTCTGCAACAACTAAAACAGTGTGTTATCACTATTGTTCTCATCCTAAATCCAAAACATAGCACCCTACCAGCTACAAGGAGGAAAATTAACTCTATCCTAGCCGAAACCAGGACCATCTTCATCAAGTAACAGACCAATATTTTCTCTGGTCCTCCTTTTGCTGTTAACATATTTAGAAAAGCCCTTTTTATTGTCCCTCACAGTACTGGCCAACTTCAACTGAAATTGACCTTTCACCACCCAAATTTTCTCTTCAAAATGGTGAACAGCATCTCTGTATTCCTCCCATGTCACCCGACCTTGCTTTTGGTGACCACACACTTTCTTTTTCATAGAATCATAGAATCATTAAGGTTGGAAAAGACCTTCAAGATCATGTGGTCCAACCATCCCACTACCACCAATATCACCCACTAAACCATGTCCCTAAGCACCACGTCCAACCTTTCCTTGAACACCCCCAGGGACGGTGAGTCCACCACTTCCCTGGACAACCTGCTCCAATGCCTGACTACTCTTTCTGAAAAGAATTTTCTCCTCATTTCCAACCTAACCTCCCCTGGCGCACCTTGAGGCCATTCCCTCTAGTCCTGTCGCTGGTTGTCTGCAAGAAGAGGCTGACCCCCAGCTCCCCACAACTTCCTTTCAGGTAGTTGTAGAGAGCAATAAGGTCTCCCCTGAGCCTCCTCTTCCCCAGACTAAACAACCCCAGTTCCCTCAGCTGCTCCTCATAGGACTTGTGTTCCAGGCCCTTCACCAGCTAAGGCCCTTTTTCCACCTAAGCTTCCTTCTGCCCCACCTGCTTGACTTCCAGCATTTTGGAAAAGTGACCAGCACTGATGGCTCTTGATGTCTTCAAAAGCTGTTTCCCAGGGGACCTTACTAACTAATTCCCTGAGAAGCCTCATTTCTGCTCTCTCCATATCAAGGGTTGAATTTTTGCTGCCAATTTTTCTCTTGTCACTAAAAGCTTTAAATTCAAATACTTCATGGTCACTGTGGCTAAGACAGCCACCAATCAACACTTCACCCACAAGACCCTCTCTGTTTACAAGCAAGAGATCTAGGAGGGCACCTTTCCTGTATGTTTCTCTTAGTACCTGTACCCTGATTTGAGCAGAGAGGTTGTAGTAGATGATCTCAAGAGGTCCCTTCCAACCTTAACAGTTCTTTGATTCCATGCAAAATTGAAGAATTCTGTAATTACTTGTATGTATAAGTCATCCTCAGTTTTCTTTCTGATACGCTAAAAGTGCATCTTACACAGTACTCTAAGTACTTTTAAAGGCATTTTATTTGGGTTTCTTTTTTGACCATTTCTGTGCTCTATCGAGATTTTGAATACTCCTTAAAAATGCCAGTGCCACACCATCATGCACATTTCTGGTGTGTGCCTAAGTATTTTAATAGGAGTAAAATCACTTTCCAGTTTCTGTTTCCTGTTTATAACACCAATAATTACATTAACACTTCCTGCTAAAACAAGCTTACACGAGTCACTTTTTCATTATGTCCGTTAAAATGCTTTTCAAGGTCTTCTTTTCAGGTTGCAGCCCTTCATTCTATCACCTCGTAGAGATTTAACTTTGCATTTGAAGATAAGGAACTTATAGTGCAACTCAATAAAACAGAGGAAGAATAGCTTTGAAGGATGGATAGTCATTTACAAGCTCATGGGAGGACTTTTTGATTTTTCTGAGTTGTTCCTGAAGTCACATAAATAAGTGAGAAAAGTTTCTGTACATTTACATTATTAAATAAGATATTCTGAGTGTAAGTAAGGTAAGAGGAAACTAACTATTTCAGTACATAAAGATTTGAACCTTCATTTTCAGATTCAGGGAAGAAAATGAACAGAAATTTATTTCTGGTATTGCATATTTTACCCATTGTGCTCTTATAGTACACTTTATTTGGTGTATAGTAGTTCTTTCTGAAAGCTGACAATATTGGAGGTACTATAATTTACTTTTATTGTGATTTTTATAGAAATTACTCTTCTAGTTCCTCAGAATTGTGATGAGTTGGAGACATTTTGTATCAACTCATCACAATTCTGAAAATGTCTCCAGTGTTCAGTTTAATGCATTGATTTTTGCAAGTCTTTGTGTGAAGGCATGCTTAATTAAGAAGTAAACGTTTATATGGGCAGCTTCTAGAATTATGTTTGTACATATAGGCAGCTTAAAGTGTGTTGTCTTAATATGGTATAAGGTTTTAAGTCTCCCTTCAAAATTTGACAATAGTTGCACCTAATGTATACGAGTTTAGTTAGAAAAGAATCAGGTCTGTGAATGCATTTTTTGTAAAAGTTATTTAACTCAAAGCAGTAAGTAGTTCTGTATGTACCTTGTTTGCGACTATATAAATGTATTTGATGTTACAAAGCAGACTGTAAATTGATTTAAAAAAATTTGAAGTCAAAATCTTATAGTATTCTCTCTTCTTGATGTGCTGCAAGCTCTACGCAGACCTTTGATTAGACAAAGCAATAATATACAATGTGAAATTTCTAATATTTTAGGCCAAAAAGCATTTTAAGAAAATAAATTAAATGAAGTATATCCATGTACTCATGTAATAAATAGTACAGGAAACAATCTTTAGCTAATTTCCAGATTGGTTTGGGGTAAATATTCTTCTTTTAAACCTGAATAAGGATAGGTGACAAAAAGCAAAAAGTTTGTGCTGAACTTCTAATTTTACATTTTAATTTTATTCAGAGACCACGATGCAGACATCAGAGACTGGGTCAGACACAGGTTCGACTGTGACTTTACAGACATCTGTGGCTGGCCAGGCAGCAGTGCCAACACAGGTAGTGCAGCAGGTACCAGTTCAGCAACAGGTAGGTGCCTGTTAATTTGGGGAAAATAAAAAATCACAGCAAGACAGAATTATGCATTTCAATAGGTGTAGTGAAGAACTGATTTTGTACAAAGCTGCTAAAGAAACTCTTTTCCCCTGTTTTTATCAATTTTATTTTTCTGCAACTAAAATAGCTACATAAAAAGACATGCAATTTTCAGGGTTTATTTCTTGAACTAGAATATTTGCAAACCACCAGAAATATATATGCACAATTCTAAAAGTGGATTACTATGAAATCTGTGCAATAGCTCATATAAATTTATCTTAATTCAAGTTATTGAATATTCACATTGTGGTGGGTTAACCTTGGATGACCACCAGGTATCCACCAAGCCACTCTCTCACTCCCCTTCCTCAGCAAGACAGGGGAAGAAAATTAGATGGAAAAGCTCATTGGTCAAGATAAAGACAGGGAGGTCACTCAACAGTTACTGTCATGGTCAAAACAGATTCAACTTGGGGAAGATTAAATTAATTTATTGCCCATTAATAACAGAGTAGGATAGTGATAAATTAAAAACAAAACAAAACAAATATATATATATATATATATATAAACACCATCCCTCCACCCCACACTTCTTCCTAGGCTCAACTTCACTCCCGATTCATCTACTTCCTCCCACCCAGAGTGGAGCAGGAGGGATGGGGAATGGGAGTTGCGGTCAATTCATAATGCTTTGTGTCTGCCGCTCCTTCCTCCTCACTCTCTTCCCTTACTCCAGCGAGGGGTCTTTCCCATGGGATGCAGTCCTTCGCAAACTGATCCAACATGGGTCCTTCCCAGGGGCTGCACTTCTTCAAGAACTGCTCCAGCATGGGTCTGTTCCATGGGCCACAGTCCTTCAGGAATGGATGGCTCCAGTGTGGGTTCCCAAGGGGCTGCAGTTACTGCCAGAAAACCTGCTCCTGTATGGTATCCTCTCCATGGGTTGCAGCTTCCTTCAGGTCAGCTCCACCTGCTTTGGTCTGGGGTCCTCCATGGGCTGCAACATGGATATCTCTTCCAACGTGGTCCTCCATGGGCTGCAGGGGGACAACCTGCTCCACCATGGTCCTTTCCACATGCTGCAGGGGACTTTGCTCCGACACCTGGAGCACCTCCTCCTTTTTCACTGACCTTGGTGTCTGCAGGGTTGTTTCTCACATTTTTCTTATTCCTCTCCCTCAAATATGCCATCACAGAAGTGCAACCAGCTTTGCTCATTAGCTCAGCTTTGGCCAGCAGTGAGTCCCTTTTGGAGCTAGCTGGAACTGGCTCTATCCAAGATGGGAACAAACAGGCTTCTGAAGCAGCCAGATCAGCACACACTTCTTTGACATGATAAGTCACCTATAGAGCCCCTTCACTGTTAGAGGGAGTGGTGCATGGAGAGACTGAGGAGAAAAAAGGTGAAAAAAACAGGAAACAAATGTGAAAAACTATGACTTTTGTATAAGAATTTTCCTGTAGTATGTGCAATTTAGCTTTCACTGTTTTAGGTTCTTTGGGTGATATCTCATGTTATTTTTTCAACATAAATTGGCTTCACAGTTTCAAAATCAACAAAATTTAAATTGGGAATAACTTCTTAAATCATGTAAGTCTCAGTGCTAACGCATCACTGTTGTTGTCCTGGTTTCAGCTGGTATAGAATTAATGTTGTTCATAGTAGTTGGTGTGGTCTGTCACCTTCACAGTAAAGAAATGCCCTCTCATATTCAGCCGGAACTTCCTGTGCTTCAGTTTTTACCTGTTGCCACTCATCCTGTTGCTGGGCACAACTGAAAAGAGACTGGCTCCATCCTCTTGACACCCTCCATTTATACACATAAATGTTTTAAACACACTGATGTTTTAGTTGTTACTGAGCAATGCTTGCACTAAGTCAAGGACGTTTCTACTTCTCATATTGCCTTGCCAGCAAGTAGGCTGGGGGTATACAAAAAGCTAGGAGGGGACAGAACCAGGACAGCTGACCCAGACTGACCAAAGTGACAGTCTATACCATATGACATGCTCAAGAATTTTAAAAGGGGAAACAGATTTTTGTGCAGGTGTTAGGAGGATTGATCAGTAGAGCTTTAAACTAGATTTGAAGGTGTTAAATGATTAAAACAGACTCACTGGTGATAAGCTATGGAAATGCACACCAAAATTTGAGGGACTGCACACTAGTGAGATCCTTCAGTCTACTCCACAAGGTACTGGGTATGTTGAAGCACATTCAAAATGTTTCTACACTAATGCATGCAGCTTGAGAATAAGCAAGAGGAACTAGAAGCTTTGGTTCAGTCCCAGAACTATTACATCATTGGCATAAGTGAGACTTGGAGGGAAGAGTCCTGTGACTGGTGTCTTCAGAAAGAAGACTGAAGATGACTTATACATACAAGCAATTAGATAATTCCTCATTTTTGCACAGAATCACAGAATTGTTTAGGTTGGAAGGGAATTCTTGAGATCATCTACTCCAACCCCCTCTAACCCCTCTGCTCAAATCAGGGTCACCTAGAATAGGTTGCTCAGGGCCTCCATTAAGAAAGAAAAGCTGGGTTATTGTCATTGGTGACAGCCTTCTGAGGGGAACAGATGACCCAATATGCCAACCAAACTCACCTCTTATAGAAGTTTGCTGCCTCCCTGGAGGCCGTGTTAAAAGTGTTACAAGAAAACTTCCTAGCCTGGTGGTATAGCCCTCAGATTATTATCCATTATTGTTTTTTCATGTAGGCAGCAATGAAGTTGCGACAAGAAGTCCAAGGGCCATCAAAAGAGACTTCAGGGGATCAGGAGCACAGGTAGTGTTTTCTTCTATCCTTCCAGTTGCAGGGAACGATACTAGAAGAAACATGCAGACCCACCTTATCAAAACCTGTCTCTAAGGCTGGTGTCACAGGCAGAATTTGCTTTTATTTTTTGATCATGGGATGGTCTACATGACACCAGACCCGCTGGCATGTGATGGGATGCACCTATCTGAAAGAGGGAAAAGGATTCTTTCAATCAGCCCTGCTAAATCAAGAGTTAGCAGGGCTGATTGAAAGAGCTTTACACTAGAGTTGAAGGGTATAATGGATAAAAACAGGCTCGCTGGTGATAAGCTATGGGATGGCATGCCAAAATTTGAGGGACTGCATACTAGCGAGATCCTTTAGTCTGCTCTACAAGGTGCTGGGTATGCTGAAGCACATTTGAAATGTCTCTGCACTAATGCACACAGCATGAGGAACAAGCAAGAGGAGCTAGAAGCCTTGGCTCAGTCCCAGAGCTATGACATCACTGGCATAAGAGAAACCTGGTGGGAAGAGTCCTGTGACTGGTATGTTACGATGAACGGTTATAGGCTCTTCAGAAAGGATAGGCAGAAAGGATAGGCAGAACGGGGGGGGGATGGCACTGTATGTAATGCAGGGGCGGGACTATACAGAGCTTACAGTTGGCAATGATGAGGATGAGAGCCTCTGGGTAAGGATTAAGGGACAAGTAAATAAAGTGGATGTTGCTGTGGGAGTATACTATAGACCACCTGGACAGGATGATGACACTGATGAATTATTCTTTAAGGAACTGAGAAATACTTCTAGATCAGCTGCCCTTGTCCTTATGGGGGACTTCAATCTGCCAGATGTCAACTGGGAATAATACTTGATACCAACAGGTCCAGGAGATTCCTACAACATGTTGGTGATAACTTCTTGGTACTGGTACTGAACAAGCCAACTAGGAAAGGAACCCTCCTAGACTTGTTGCTTGTAAACAGGGAGGGTCTCGTGGGTGAAGTGGTGATTGATGGCTGTCTTGGCCACAGTAAGCATAGAATCACAGAATCACAGAATCACAGAATTTCTAGGTTGGAAGAGACCTCAGGATCATCGGGTCCAACCTCTGACCTAACACTAACAGTCCCCACTAAACCACATCCCTAAGCTCTACATCTAAATGTCTTTTAAAGACCTCCAGGGATGGTGACTCCACCACTTCCCTGGGCAGCCCGTTCCAATGTCTAAAAGCATAAAGAGGTCGAGTTGAAAATTGGCACAAAATTTGCCAGCTTCCAGTCTACCGGGACCTCTCCAAATTCCCAGGATCGTTGGAAAGGTGCCCTCCTAGACCTGTTGCTAGAAAACAGAGAGGGTCTGGTGGGAGATGTGGTGATTGGTGGCCGCCTTGGTCATAGCGACCATGAAGTGGTTGAGTTCAAAATTTACGGTGACAGAAGGAAAAGTGCCACCAAAACCTCATCCCTAGATATGGGGAAAGCGGACTTCAGGCTGCTCAGGGAACTAGTCAGCAAGGTCCCCTGGGAAACTGCTCTTGAAGGCCTCGATGTCCACCAGTGCTGGTCATTCTTTAAGCGATGCCTCCTAGAAGCACAAGATCAGGCAATTCCTAAATATCGCAAGTCAGGCAGGCGGGGCAGGAGGCCGGCGTGGCTGACCAGGAACATTCTAATGGAGATTAGGCGGAAACAGAGAGTGTTTCACTACTGGAAGGAGGGCCAGGTGTCATGGAAAGAATACAGGGATACTGTTCGTGTTTGTAGGGAGAAAGTTCGTGTGGCCAAAGCACACCTAGAGTTGAAGCTGGCTGTGTCTGTGAGAGAAAACAAAAAGGTTTTTTTTAGATATGTGAATGGAAAAAGGAGAACTAAAGAATACATAGGGCCGCTCCTTGATAGGGAAGGTCTCCTCACAGACAATGACATAGGCAAAGCAGAGACGCTTAACGCCTTCTTTGCCTCTGTCTTCAATGCTGATGATGGGCTTCGGGACCCAGGGTGCCCTGAGCTGGAGGACCAGGACGGTGGGGATGACAAACTCCCAACCGACCCTGAACGTGTGCGGGATTTGCTACTCCACCTGGATCCCTACAAGTCCATGGGTCCGGATGGGATTCATCCCCGGGTGCTGAAAGAGCTGGCGGACGTCATTGCGGAACCTCTCTCAATTATTTTTCAACGATCCTGGGAATTTGGAGA
>JAACYQ010024748.1:0-15438 GCA_011075105.1 Heteronetta atricapilla
TAGATGCAATTCTCAATGTTCTTTGAATTGAGTTTTGGAGTCCTTTTAGAAGAAGATCTGAGGTGAATAAAGCAAGGAAACCAGAAATTGTCTCCAAAGTAGTAAGAACTTTCCAATAACACATGAATCCTGAATAACTGTAGAATCGTGGATTCATAGAGTGGCTTCAGTTGGAAGGGATCTTAAAGATCATCTAGCTCCAACTCCCCTGCCATAGGCAGGGACACCACCCACTAGACCAGGTTGCAAAGGGCCTCATCTAACCTGGTCTTGAACACCTCCAGGGAGGTGTATATTTGTATATTTGCATCCACCCATATGAGCCTGGAAAAGGACCACAAGTGACTGACGTTTGTTTTAAAAGAGGACAAAGCCCAGCAGATGATAGCACTGCATGCTGTAGGTTTTACTTCTAGCTATAAATACAAGAACAGAATGGCAAACAGGAGCTCAGCACTCAGATGGGAAAACTTTGCACTACAGAGCTGCACAACTGCCACAATAGGACTCAGAGAGTGCAGCTGACATTCAACAGTGATATTTCAGAACTGCAACTCTGCATTCTCCAGGTAAACCTGTATATGGCAAAACAGTTTCTGAAATATGTGATCCCACATCTTCAATAAGACCTTCATATCTCATGTGCAAACGCAATTAATTGCAAATTATCTTGAAAGTTATTCTGTCATGTAGTTGTTAGCGTGCCACTTTGGAAGTAAAGAGTAAAAATATGATGATCATAATCTTGAAGGAACTCTGAACAGTAGATGGGTCATCCTCCGGGCAGTTCTGTGGCTTGCAAAACTCTGAACTAGAGATTCTTCAGTATTCCTTCACCTGTATCTCTCTGCTTCTAGTAGCTTGCATCTTCATGCCCTATTTGCCTCTTTACCCAACAAAAGATATTGTTTGTGTTCAATGATGTTCATGGAACTGGTAAAGAACAAAGAGGGCCTGTTGGCATTCCTTGCATGCCTTTGGTAGTGATAAACCATACCGCTACTCATTACGCCAGAAGGCACCTAGCTACCTGATCTAGCATTTAAGTCAGCCCTGTGGTAGAAGTAGAATGTACCACATGGCACCTCTCAAGGTTATTATAATGGTTTGGAAGAAAGGGTTTCTTTGGAAGAAAAGGGTTTTCCATTCTGGTTGAAACACTGTGATTTCAAAATAATACATCATCTCATATCAAGGTTAAAATGGTTTAAAAATCCTCAGGATTTCCTATTGCGCTCATACAGTCAATTCAAATTTCTCAGAAGTTTCTGTTTGATTATATATTTGAGAGCATTGTAAGACAATAAATTGTTGGTATGATCAGTGCCTCAAGATACAATCAATATTGTGATAATTCAGTAAAGATTTCAGGTTTGTGTTTGGCCATGATGATAACAGTATCAGCATGCTCACCAAGACTTTAAGTCTGGTTGAATGTCACAAATGGAATTATACACTTCTCTCATGGGAGAGAAGCAGCAATATATTGATTGAGATAATGCAATGCTCTAACAAAGCTTAACCATAAATAAGACAGTCACTTCACTAGATCACGTAGAGTGACGTCACATTGAGTCATGCCTGAAACTAATGTTACTGACAAATGAAAATGGAAGGAAAGAAAACCTTTCAGAAGGCTTCAGAATCTTTCTCATGGATCTGACTGGGTGAACCTCTATCTTATTACACAGAAATCTCATCATAATTCATCATATAAGGGCAATATTTATCTATCAAACCACAAACAATACATAAAATAGAGCCATTGTTGCCTGCAATATCTTCTTTATTGGTAACAACGCAAAATCAAAGAGAAAAAAAAATGCAGAGAACATTGTGAAGTAAGAACATTGTAAGGAAGAATGTAAAGTCAGCAATTCTGGTTATACACTATGTATATGTTCATGCATATAGCAACAGAAGCAACATGCAACACTTTCACATTTTAGTATTTGGGTTTAGTACTTTGGAATGCTAGTTGCAGGTTTCATAGGTTACACACCACTGGCATATCTCTTATCATTGAGGTTTTTTTCATATGACTAAATATGATAGTTCTTACATTCATTGGCATCATGGGGTAGCAGAACAGTGCAAGACAGGACTGAGAAATGCACATCTGCAGCATAGCATAAAAGAGAGCACACCCATTCAGTATTTCTATGGCACAAGGGGAAATAAGAAAAGAAGAGATCTAGGTCCCATCCTTCTTGCTAGGGACTACCCTTAGGACTTCAGAATCTGCAATCCATCAGCAACCACACCTTCCAGGGAGAAGGGGACGCAGAAATGAAAGCTTGTCATTGAAATTGATTGCTTTGTAAACTGGAAGGTGTTCAAGCTCTCGTGCAATATAGCGGAGACCACTTCCATCGCCATGTTCACACAAGAGCCAGACACCTCGCTGCACTTTATGAGAAGACACTATGTCATTGTCCTGACCCCCAACCAAATTGGTTGCTTCTGTTACCACCCTGCTCTTCCCTTGATATTGGTTATGTTCATAGATAGTGATCTGTGGATTGTGTAAATTTTCAGGTATCAACATCAGAGAACTGATCTTGTCATTCATCTCTTTATCAACAGAGCTATGCTCTCCCTCCTCAAATACCACTAACTGGCCTGTATAGTTTACGTGCTCATAAGCCACCCAAGGCTGTCCAATTACTTTCACTGAGGAGACACAGTCATTCCAATCTATATCTTTCAGATTGGGAACATCTCCGGTGAGTTCTTTGGAGCACCCCTGGAAGTTGGCATGCTCATAAATGATGATTTTCCCCATCTCTGCAGTGTTTCTGTAATTTGGACTTGTTGCTGTAGAAGTTGGATGACAGCCTGCAGAAAAGGAAAACAGAAAACAAACAATACTTGTAAGAAGCCTTTCCACAACAGACAGAAGACAATGGAGAAGAAAAAAGAAGAATGGAAGAATTAAAACAGTTCTAGCAATGAATGAATAAAACTGCTGCTTTACAAGACTGAAGGCATGATGTAGAAATTTGAATTTGGAAGAAAAAAATAAGAGTAAAATGAGACATGCATCAAATCTATCGGGTCTTAGTTGCATATATTGTTTTACATATGTGCTCAAATGGCATCTAAGTTTAGTATCTTATTGGACTATGCTATTCAATAAATAATTAAATAAAATAAAGGACTGGTGATGAGTGTGGGGGCCTGGAGAGCGCTGTCATGAACAATCCTCTTGGAGACTACCAACGTTCATGTTACCCTTGGAGTAAATTAAAGGGACATTAAATTTTTCAATCAATTGTTTGGTGTTATTAACTTCTAGCAAAAGTTAATAAAATAGCAAAAAGCTATTCTGGCATAAATAGATTAAACCTTGTTATCTATAATGGGAGCTATTTCAATCTTGTTATTTCGCAAAGGGCTGAATAGCCCATTGCATAGGAGAGAGAGAGGGAGATAAAGACAGAGGTAGAGGAAAGGTCCAGATTACCACCCTGGGTTCCAGCGATGTCTCTGGTCCAGTTCTTGTTCTGTCTGCGGTGGTGGTGGGTGCACACAAAGCCCTTCTGAGTCACACTATTTATAAGCTGGACCCAACTCCAGTTCTCACTTTGTATACTAATTACAGCTAGTTCCCACCTCCAGTTCCTGCTTTGCCTGGTATTATGTGCAACCTGTGTCCCACAACCTTCTTGAGGGGAGGGAGGATTTGGGGGGTGAGGGGAGGGAGGATTGCTACTACCTGTCCTACCCCAGCTGCCAGAACCACGGACACCAGAAGATATCTCAGAAGGTTACCCAGGATAAAGACGTTGGCCTCAGAAAAGCACTGTCCAGCCCTAGTAGGATCCTCTTTTCTGACCGTATCGCCCTTTTGTGCTGAGTTTGTGAGACATTCTTTTCTTTTAGCTCCTTAGTCTCTTACAAGGAGTCTTTCAATTCATGATTGACACTGCATTTGAGAATTATTTTAGAAATAGGTGTTTTGACACCATTTCACAATGCACAATATTGTATGTAAAAAACATTCAATTAACTTCTAAATGAAAGTGCAACATAGTGGTTGCTAGAACACTATTTTATGACTTTAATGTTGTTTACTTCTCTGTACTACTACTGCTAATAATAATACAATTATTATTAAATAAACCAGTTGATTTCTGACAACACGGAGATTCTAGTCCCAAGATTCTCTTGTAAAATATTTTATTTCACCCCTTGGAATTTCTGTAGCCATGTCTCCTTCCAAGCCCTCTCTTTACTAGGTGTGGTTATCCTATAGTGTTCTTCTCATTACCAAGGTGCATCAAGCTTCCGTAAATGACATACATCAGATCAACACATACATGTTGTAGCTCTCATCCCAAACTAAAACCTCTTCCTCTTCAACTTCATTTCATAGTAGCCACCCAAGAAGCCATTTAAAGTTTTCACATAAAAAGCATGCATCTCACCTCAATGCCAGCTTCTCAGATGTGGAGAGCTGTTGGCGCTTCCTCCAGTCCGGTGCTTTCATTCACAAGATGCAACTCACCTAGATTTATAGCTCACACAGAAGTCTTGCGAAACATCCCATCAGAAGTGAGAAGTAATTGATGTCACACACAAGGATCAGAATTCTTGTTGAATCTTGTGAAATTTTGTTTTTCTGTTTCTACTTCCTGCTCTGCTTCAAAAGAACAGCAACCACCTTGATAAAATTTAGTACCTTGATTCTTATTTTTCTTTACCCTCTAGAAGTCAACCAGATCACAGTAATAAAAGCACATCAAACATTTTATGATGGATAGACTGTAGAAATTTTTTCTTGCCGCATTTTACATTTTTGCTTATTTGTGAAGTGCATCTAATACACGCTAGTCTTCCAAAGGGTTTCCACGTCTCATATTTTGATAGCAAAAACATTACTATTGAAGATATTGGAGGTCTTGCTAAGAAGTTTACAATAACTAAACTAGCATTCTTTTGATTAAAAGCTAGCAGGCTGTGATGGTTTCTAATCCCCACTTCTCAGCTAACATCATACTGGATGTGCCACTCTTACAGGCTCCAGCAAGAGCCATCTCCATATTGTTTCGATTGTGAACTCCTCAAGTAGCTTGTTAACTGCCACCTCCACCATGCCTGGGTGTATTGCCATGTTAGCGTGTAAATTGTTGTCTGGAGTCCATCCACCCCAAGGATGTAGATGTAGTTTTGTTAGCAGTAGAATGGTTTTTTTCCTTTCCTCTTCCTTTTCTTTGAAGCAGTATAGTCAGGTCTCTGCAGTCACTTGGCAAAGAACAGGGGTATATGGGGAGTTGCTGTTGGAATCTGCTCTCACTACAACCATAGGTAGAAAAAAGATTCTCTCTGACCTGTCCTACCTTCGACTTGCATTGTTACGCACTTGGAGTCTCTGTATTCACTGACAATATTCAGATGACACAGGTGGCAATTGAGTAGCTTGCTTTAAACTCACTTTCCCTCTACCCTCCTATGTAGCCATTTGAGAAGTCGCAGGGACGCAGAGCTGGTAAAGCAGGAAGAGGCCGCCCGGGCAGAGCTGCAGTAGGAACATTTTTATTTAT
Source organism: Heteronetta atricapilla (assembly GCA_011075105.1). Classification (NCBI taxonomy): domain Eukaryota; kingdom Metazoa; phylum Chordata; class Aves; order Anseriformes; family Anatidae; genus Heteronetta; species Heteronetta atricapilla. Next base: position 5,547 of record JAACYQ010024748.1, read on the forward strand.
TTTCTGAATTGCAGTTTTAGCCGGTAACATATGTTCACATACGTTAATTGGTTAGCATGCTGACAAGCTCTGCTACTCTGGGAGGAAACAAGGAGATCGTTGTTAGTTCAAGAGCAATCCAGATTTGGCAAATATCCACAACAGTGAAAGACAGAAGACTGTTTTTCAAGTAACATCCATCTCTGAATTATGTAATCAAGCAACACACTGAAAAAATACAATGATGGTTTAAATATATGTATTTCTATACATTAAAATATTTTTAAAAAAAAATAAAAAAAATAAAAAAAAGATGCAGTAGTGTTAAAAGCAAATGAGTGAATGCTTAGCTTCACTGAAAGATTTAGAATGATGTTTAAGTGACCCCTACTGCCAGGTAGGACATTACTGGAGAAAATGGGGAGCTGAGGCAGGGAGGGAGTTCCCCTCCACCAAAAGAAGAGAGCCACTAGCTTCACCCAAACCCTCCTGCTGCATCTCTATTGTTACTGCTTGGTCTGAGCCCAAGGTGTCCCAAACTCACAGAAGTAAGGTAGCACAAAAATGTGGGGTTTTATTTGCTTGGTAGAGTTGGTTGTGGTTTTGTTGTTATTGTTGTTGTTTTGTGTGTTTCTTTGTTTTGGGTTGGTTTTGGTTTTCCACATGGTTGATTCCTTTGCTATTCCACAGAGGTTGGAAGCAGAGCAATAGACATGTACATTCTGGGCTTTGGAGGAAAGCAGCAAGACCTCCGTTTCTAACAGCAGCTAGCTATAAAATCAGCTTTATTGTATTGCCAAATTGCACCATTAAGTCACGATTTCTTGTGTTGCAATGATCTCTCCCTACTGAACTCATTGCTGCTGGAAAGTGGAAGTTCGCACTCCACTCTACCCACCCTCCCCCTCCTCTCCTGCTGTTAGGGTTAAGAAACATTTCTTGGTAATAGGTTGGGAGATTCATAGCCAAATATTATTGTGTATATAATAAAGGAAGGCATAAATAAATGATAGAAGGATGGAGCAAAGACAAGCCGGGCCTTGAGAGATAGAACAGGAACAACTTGAGCCTTGTTAAGAAGATAAGGTGGATAAAGTGGGTTAGGACTGAAGCCAAGAACTAATTAAAGTCAAGAACTGAAAAGGAGCATGCGCCAAGGAGAAAAGGTGAAAAGTTTAACCCTGAGGATGATTCCTTACTTCATCTGGACGACCCCCGGGATGACCACCAGAGAACACTACACATGCATGAATGGGGGAGAGATAATTAGCATACGAAGCGAGGCTGATATTGTAAATATTAATGAATATTAATGAATATTTAACTTTTAGGATATTAATAGTGATTGGGATGTAATGGGACTTGAAGCCAGATTTGGGCACCTGCCCCGAGTTTCCAGCACTGAATAAAGCACCTTCATATAACCACGTTGTGGTTATGTGTCTGCTACACTAACATTTTGGTGACCCAGGTGGGACTGCATGGGCACTGCTGAGGTGGATCGTGTCTCGATTACGCTCCAGCCGGCACTGAGGAGTTTCTCGGGGAGCCGTCAACCGCAACCGACCTCCACTGCTCACAACGTACCACTGGATAGGTAAGCAAAAGGTGCTTTCTGGTTTTCAGTACTGATCTGGTCTGGAAAGCCTGCCCGTCAGATGCAGCGAAAGCCACGCTCGGTTGGGCAGGTAGCTCCTGGGGTAAGCCTAGGCGCCATCCATTAGATAGTAGCGAAAGCTCTGCAGGTTCAGTATTGGTGGTCTGGTATATGCTGCAGGATCAGCGTCTGATCTGGTAATGGTCTGGTAAGTGTTGCTGCGGCAACAATTAACTCTTGCGTTCAGCATGAGTGGTCTGGTATACGCTGCAGGATCAGCGTCTGGTCTGGTAAGCCTTGCTGCGGCAACAGCACTCTAGGTTTTAACTCTTGCATGGTAAGTGCTGCAGAGGCAGCACCTGGTTTGTGGTTACTTTGTAAAGCCATATTGGTGATGGACATGCTAAAAGGGGTTTTGGGAAAGGATGCGTCTATCCCATAGTCGTCACTATTGGGATGTTTATTAGCCCATTGGAGGGAAGGAAGTTTTGGGCAAGAAATGGAAAAGGGAAATTAATTGATTATTGTAATACTTGGTGGCCACAGTACAAATTGGAGGATCAGGAAAATGTCCTGAAAACAGAACTGTACAATATAATACCATTTTACAGTTGATGTTGTTTTTGTAAGCGGGAAGGAAAACTGGATGAATTCCTGTATGTAGAGTTATTTTTCTATTTGCGTAGGAAACCCAAGTGGCAGTGTGCTTGCGGAATAATGGTACTAGAAATATCTGCTAATGAACAATGTCAAGCCTGTACCAGGACAGGCATTGTATGAAACACCAAGCTATGAAAAATAATTGCTGTAAGGCAGACAGTGGAAATATATATCATTTAAATCTTGTGGCACGTGGAAAAAACTGAAATAGCAAGTAGCTTTTCTAGGGGGACCTATATCCAGGTCTTCCATACAACATACTTTATTCAAATAAGCAGTATTTTGGGGATGCATCTAGATAAAAGATGTTGAGTAAGTCTAAATTATTTTTTTAATCAGTGTTTTAGTCTTCCCACTTGTATCACTGTCTGTGAGCTTGGTTCCAGTTAAATCATTTAACAGTGTGATTAGCTGGGGAGCGCCCCTCAGGTTCTTTACTGTACTATCTTGTTGAGATGCACAGATACCTACATGCGTATTTGCATGTTAAAAATATGTATACGGTTTTCTAGAAGGAAGTCAGCAAGCAAATTGTCCAGGAACAGACTCACTCGTGGTTTTTTTTTTCTGTACTTTTCAGATAAGCCTGTCCTGTAATGCTTCCCCTGCAATGTTGTCTCCTGCTCGTCAGGCAGCAGTTTTGTTTTGTTTTTTACCATGTTCTTAACCAGGTGTCTGCAATTGAGGTTGCAGCAGTGTGCACAACACTACAGTATTGTCTCAACAAACAAAGTGTGCTACAGGCATTCCTCAAAGCCTAGGAAAGTATGATGACTTCTAAGCTTAGATCCTACCATTTCAGATCTCACTGAATGAATTGGAAGCTAAAAAGGACCTTAAAGAAATAGAAAGGCGGGTGTGTATGACTGAAATGCTAAAAAGTATGTGAATGGAAAAAACATCACACTCATTGCATCGTGAGTTGGTTACAATTGGAGGGAAAGTGCTTATTGTAATAATTTGTGATGGAGAAACAAGCTCATGGCACTTCTACAAGACTGCAAATCTTAACATAGTAAAGAGAAAAAATAAATCAAAGATCACTTAGGCAGGAGTGTAGGAGGGAGGGAAGGAGTAGTGTAAAGATACTTTCCACATAGTTCAATTACTAGAAATGATGTGCCTCCTCTTTGAAGGAGTGATTCAGTGTATTTTCGTCACCTAACTATTACAAATCAGAATTCTTTTATCAGTCAACTTTGTGAAGGGTGTGATTTTACTTTATTTGGAAGCACAGGAGGAAGAAGCTATGGTATATCTCATCTCTGCACGTTTGAGGTACTGAGAATTGGTATGAAAAGAGATTGGCCATGTATGTATTAATTCCTGTCTAGATTCCCACTTGTTTATATATTTGAACTGTGTAGTCTTTCTGCCTTCCTCAATCGGGACTCTAATATATTTCCTTTCTTTAAAAAAAAAAAAAAGGAATACACTGATTTGGACATAGAAACCAACCAGGCTAAAGCTCAACTAGCCCTTATTGTCTTAGGGTAGTCACAGGAAGATATTCGGAAAAGCTACAGAAACTGGAAGGTGCAGACTTGAGGAACATGGATAAGTTATTAGAGGTAGCTTGGAAAGTATATAGTAATAGGGAAAAGGAAACAGGCAAGAGACAGCTAAAGCCATGGTGCTGGGAGAATACAGTAGCTGACTAGATAATAGGTTAACAGAAGACAAGGAACTTTTTGTGAAGATCCAAATAGGGAATAAGGAGGTAAAGTTTCTTATTAATACAGGAGCGACATATTCAGTACTTAATGAATTAGATGGGAAGGTGGGGAATAAAAAGACTACAATTGTAGGTGCCACCAGGAAGGAGGAGGTACGGCCATTCCTTCGACCCCTCGATTTGCGGTTTGGGAGTAAAGAGATAACCCATGAATTCTTGTATATGCCAGAGTGCCCAGTCTCTCTTTTGGGACAGGACCTGTTAACGAAATTGAATGCCACCCTGGCCCTCAAGGATGGGGAGTTAATTATGAAAATTCCAGAATCAAAGGTAGGACAGATTTTGATGATTACAGAGAAGGCCGTCCCATGGATACCAAAAGAGGTAGAGGATGCAGTTATATCTACAGTCTGAGAGACAGACGTACCTGGAAAATCAAAGGGAGCACAACCTATAAAGATTGAGTTGAAGGAAGGGGTTAGGCCAGTTTGGATCAGGCAGTACCCATTAAAACTGGAAACAAGGTTGGGAATAGCGAAGATAATAGAAAAAATTCTTAATTACCATATTCTGGAGGAATGCAAATCAGAATATAACAACCCAATCTTCCCAGTAAAGAAACCCAATGGGGAATATAGGCTAGTGTGACCTTAGGGCAATAAATGAAATAACAAAAGACATCCATCCAGTGCTGGCTAACCCTTATACATTGCTAACATCTGTGAAGGAGAAATATAAATGGTTCACAGTAATAGATTTGAAAGATGCTTTCTTCTGCATACCCATTGACAAGGATAGCAGGAAACTTCTTGCCTTTGAATGGGAAAATCCGCACAACGGATGGAAGATGCAGCTTGGACAAGACTCCCACAAGGATTTAAGAATAGTCCAACTCTCTTCGGTAGTCAACTGGCTAAGGAAATAGAAGACTGGACTAAGCAAGGATGTATCCAGGTACCAAGGGACCAATATTTGTTACTACAATATGTGGATTATATATTAATAGCTACTGAGGAGGAATCACAGTGCATCCAGGTAACTATTGAAATCTTAAATCAATTAGGAATGAATGGATATAAGGTCTCAAAAGAAAAGCTACAGATTGCATGCTTAATAGTAATATATTTAGGATGCAAAATTTCCCAAGGACAAAGAAGATTAGGAGTCAATCGAATACGGGCCATCTGCAATATTCCTGAACCTCGAAACTTACATGAATTGAGGGCTTTCTTGGGTATGACTGGTTGGTGCAGGCTATGGGTAATGGACTATGGGCTCCTAGCTAAACCTCTCTATGAAGCTCAAAAGGCCCATGTGCTTGTCTGGGGAGAGGAACAAAAGGAGGCTTTCAGGAAGATGAAAGAGGCCCTCACAAAGGCACCCGCTTTAGGTTTGCCCGACCTGTCAAAAGATTTCCAATTATTTGTCCATGAAAGACAACGATTAGCTTTGGGGAGTGCTAACTCAACGGTTAGGGAACTGGAAATGCATTGAAGTATTTGTACCACATATGGTAACTACAGTTTTGGAACAAAAGGGGGGTCACTGGTTATCACCTAGCCAAATGATGAAGTATCAGGCTATACTAACTGAACAGGATGACGTGACCCTAAAACAACTAATTTGTTGAACCCAGCAGTTTTTGTAGGAACATCACCGAAAGAAGGGAGTCTGAACCATAATTGTATGGAAGTCACCAAATATATATATGCAAGCAGGGCAGACTTGAAGGACACACCCCTAGAAAGGTATGATTGGGAATTTTTTACTGATGGTAGTAGTTTTGTGGAAAACGGGACCCGATATGCAGGATAGGCAGTAACGACTTCGAGGACCATAATCGAAGCAAATTCTCTAACCCCCGGGACCTCAGCGCAACGGGCAGAAATAATAGCCCTTACGTGAGCACTGGAGCTGAGTGAAGGAAAGGAAGTGAATATATGGACAGATTCAAAATATGCCTTTGGAGTAGTTCATGTGCATGGGGTGTTATGGAAGGAGAGAGGACTGCTGTCTTTGCAAGGAACTAACATAAAGCATCAAGAGGAAATAATGAAATTAATAACAGCTGTGCAAAAACCGACAAGTGGTCATAATGCCTCATCAAGGAGGAACATCAGAAGTTGCAGAAGGAAACAGGCTGGCAGACCACACAGATCGACGAGTTGCACGGGAGGTATGGAAGCCGATGGCCTTGATTCCGTTGAAGGTAGGTCTATCTCATTTTAACTTCCCAAAAATCCTGAGGTACTCCCAGGAGGATGAGAGGCTGGCATAACTGATAACGGCTCAAAAGAATTCCAACGGATGGTATGACTGCCACTGGACAGGCGGTGATGCCCCCCCCCCCCCCTTGATAATGCGAGAAATATTACAAACAAAACACAATGAATGCCACTGGGGTGCAGAAGCAATGGTAACTTATTTAAAACATAGTATTGTCTCAGTACATATGTTAACAATGGCAAAGGCAGTGGTGTCCAAGTGTGAAAGTTGCTTAAAGAATAACCCAATGGCAAGGCAGCATGCCAAAATGGGATGAATTTGAACAGGCATGGAACCAGGTGATTACTGGCAATTCGATTTTATAGAATTACCAAGAACAAGGGGATATAAGTATCTATTAGTGGGGGTAGACACCTTTTCTGGATGGCTGGAGGCCCTTCCCTGTAGCACCAATCAAGCGAGGGAAACAGTGAAGTGGCTGCTATGGGAGATTATCCCTAGGTTTGGTGTACCATTAGGTATCTCTTCAGACAGGGGACCACATTTCACTGCAACTGTGGTTAAAGATGTTAGTAGATTATTGGAAATCTCCTGGAATTTACATACCCTGTGGAGACCCCTGTCCAGTGGTGAAGTAGAGCGAATGAATCAGACCTTAAAAGGGCAAATAAACAAGATCTGTCAGGTAGCTAAGATACAATGGCCACAGGCCTTGCCGATAGCTTTATTACGAATCAGAATAAAACCCAGAAGTGGAATGTCCGTAAGCCCTTTTGAGATTATGTATAGAAAACCTAATGGATCTCCTGAACCAAATCCAAGTATGCATATTGGTGGTAAACAAGATATTTATAATTATGTTTTATTTCTTGGCAAAACCTTAGCTCGACTACGCAGTGTCCTGCTGTGGAACCGAACTTTGTGCCTGGAAAATTCTGTGTATGATGTCCAACCAGGGGATACAGTGTATATTAAGAACTGGAATGAAGAACCTTTAAAGGAACGGTGGGCTGAACCCTATCAGGTCTTATTGACAACCTTTACGGCTATCGATCAAATGATGGGGAATATGAAAATACTTGCCCCAGTAGAGTGAAGTATTTTCAAAGGGGAGAATGCTAGGGTTAAGAAACATTTCTTGGTAATGGGATGGGAGATTCATAGCCAAATATTATTGTGTATATAATAAAGGAAGGCATAAATAAATGATAGAAGGATGGAGCAAAGACAAGACGGGCCTTCAGAGATAGAACAGGAACAACTTCAGCCTTGTTAAGAAGATAAGGTGGATAAAGTGGGTTAGGACTGAAGCCAAGAACTAGTTAAAGTCAAGAACTGAAAAGGAGCATGCGCCAAGGAGAAAAGGTGAAAAGTTTAACCCTGAGGATGATTCCTTACTTCATCTGGATGACCCCCGGGACAACACCAGAGAACACCATGCATGCGTGAATGGGAGAAGAGATGATTTGCATATGAAGCGAGGCTGATATTACTATATTAATGAATACGAATGAATATGTAGCTTTTAGGATATTAATAGCGATCGGGATGTAATGGGACTTGAAGCCACATTTGGGCACCTGCCCCGAGTTTCCAGCACTGAATAAAGCACCTTCATATAATAACGTTGTGGTTATGTGTCTGCTATGCTAACTGCCACTTTTCTTTCATGCCAAAGAGTAGGGGGATTAGGCATTTGTTGGGCTTCTCCATAAGTTTAACTTACTAGCATTTCATTTAAAAAAATAAAAAAAAATAAAAATTTCTCCAATCAAAAAACAGGGGTTAGAGGTGGGAAGTAATCTTCTACTGTTCCAGAAAATTACCAGGCCAATGGAGGATCCAACTGGCCAGTCTTGGGCCAGTCCTGCTCAGTACAGCCTGAATGACACTCATGAAAGGAGTTCACCCCCTTTCCTCTCCACCTGTGGCTCATTATCATCCCTGGCAGGATGACTGTATGGTTCAGGGGATTTCAGAGCAGTTGAGATGTGAGATTTCCTGTTAGGATATCTTCTATTTAAAAAACAAAGGTCACCTTCTATATTTACTATCCTGAATGCAACTGCACAAAAATTGCTTGTAAACAGGAAAAGAACTTCTGGTTAGCCTTATTCCTCTTTGAAATCAAGAAGTATTTGATATGAAAAGTATCACACAGCCAGGAAAATCTCCACCACCAGCAAATACAAATTGAGATGTGCCAACACTTTCAGCAAGATATCAAAAGAGGATCTGAGAATCTACTCAAAGGCTCAGACAGCAAGAAAATCATCCTAGCACGCTCTCAAGTTCCCAGTTTTAACAGAACTACAGTATGAGTGGGAACCAAAAGTGATCAAGGCCATTCATGGAGTCCACGTCTAGAAAATTCAGATGGTACAGGGGATTAAATAAGGAGGGACAGTACTTAAGGTTACTGGGGTAAACTAATTCACATTAGCAGAAAGGAAGCTTGAGTTTTTAACTTTGTGAGGAGGATGTGGACTTACTGGAAGGAGAAGTCAAAATGCGGGGAATTGGATTTGAAAGAAGCTAAATTTCTTCAGCTTTCCTTTCACAGACATTTGTAATGGAAACTTAAGATTGACCTGAGTGGAGAACGAAAGGGATGGTCTCTGAGTAGAAGTACCAAAAGAAATGAATAGCAGAAGTTTTACTGTAAGTGTGGCAGGTATTGGCAGCACCTAGGTCAATGCCATCAAGCACATCAACATGCAGCTTCTCAGGAAATTCAGATTACAAGACAGAATAAGCAAGGGACAACCTACAACAAAGGGATGGCCTCCACCAAGAGCATCAAGTCATTGTGAGAAGATCAAGAATAGGGGTGGAGCCATAAAACAGCTATGAAAGGAGACAAAATGGGTAAATCCTAGTGACTGACGGGAGTGGACAGAATGAAAAGAATATCACTGTCAGCTTCAAAAGCATATAGAAGATGCACGCAAAACTAAGGGTCACTAGCTTAAGAAGAATCCTGGAGACATGATAACAGTGTCTTCTATGCTCCATGTCATCACAAGTAGTACTCACACAAAAACTGGGACAAAGTTATCTTGGTGCTTCTGCAGCTGTACCAATAGGACCACATAAAAAAGTCATTTCATTTTAAAACTAAATCAGCCTTCCCCTCCTATGCCACTTTGCACTGACTTTTATGTCATATGTTCTATGCCACTGCATCACATTACTTGTTCCATTCTCAGCTAGAAGAGAACCAGCCTGCCCCTGGAGCTGGGTTGGTTTTAGCTAATTTGCCCTTGTGGAGTGGGTCTGAACATAAAAGCATGCCAGCATCACATCTCACTGGTGCGTTCTGAGATGAGAACTCCTCTGCCCTGGGATCTGACTTTCAACAGCTGGAGAAAAAGCAGGTCAGCTCCTCCAGCAGCAAACCAGCTTTATTTAGAAACTGCAGGTACAAGAACTAATCCTGGAGCTCTGCAAGCCTAAAATCAACATCCTGGATGCTCAGTTCTGTCTGAGGAAGAGGAAGGTTTTCCCAAATATCATTGTGAACCTATGGCCTTACTTGTACTGTTGATGTTCAGTTCTTTCTTTAAGTCCACCTCTTTCTGTCTCCTTACGCCTGTGAGAAGAGACATGAGCAACTGATAGTCCAGGACACTCATCTCCAGCCCCCATCCCTCTCTTCCCTGATTCCTGTTCAGCGGTTCCTGCTATCTGTCCTCTTAGCAGCAGCTGAACTCCTTCCTATCTGTCTGGGCCTGCAGCCTAGCCAGCAGAATCCC
>JAACYQ010024751.1:0-10229 GCA_011075105.1 Heteronetta atricapilla
GGTGAATGAAGTTAAATCCAGTTGGAGGCCGGTCAATAGTGGAGTCCCCCAGGGCTCGGTACTAGGGCCAGTTCTCTTTAATATCTTTATTGATGATCTGGAGGAGGGGATCGAGTGCACCCTCAGTAGGTTTGCAGATGACCCCAAGTTAGGTGCGTGTGTTGATCTGCTCGAGGGTAGGAAGGCTCTGCAGGAGGATTTGGATAGGCTGGACTGATTGCCTGAGGCCAACTGTATGAAGTTCAACGAGGCCAGGTGCTGGGTCCTGCATGTGGGGCACAACAACGCCAAGCAGCACTGCAAACAGATGAGGGATTAGAAAGCTGCATTGCAGAGAAGGACCTGGGCATGCTGATTGATAGTCAGCTGAATATGAGCCAGCAGTGTGCTCAGGTGGCCAAGAAGGCCAACAGCATCCTGGCTTGTATAAGAAGCAGTGTGGCCAGCGGGGCTAGGGAAGTGATTGTCCCCCTGTACTCGGCTCTGGTGAGGCTGCACCTCGAGTACTGTGTTCAGTTTTGGGCCCCTCACTACAAGAAGGACGGAATACACTGATGGGGCTGGCACTTTCTTTTAACTATCAGAACTGAAAATTGAAATTCTCTACAGAAAAAAAAAAAAACAGTCTGTATCTTGTCCTATATGGCTGCTCTTGTAATTGAAATTAGTACTGTGTTCAGTTTTGGGTTGCTCACTACAAGAAGGATATTGAGGTGCTAGAGCAATTCCAGAGAAGGGCTACGAAGCTGGTGAGGGGTCTGGAGAACAAGTCTTAACGAGGAGTGGCTGAGGGAGCTGGGATTGTTCAGCCTGGAGAAGAGGAGGCTCAGGGGTGACCTTATTGCACTCTACAGCTACCTTAAAGGAGACTGTAGCAAGGTGGGGGTTGGTCTGTTCTCCCACTTGCTGGTGACTGGATAGGGGAGAATGGGCTAAAGTTGTGCCAGGGGAGGTTTTGGTCGTAAATTAGGAAGAACTTTACTGAAAGGGTCGTTAGTCATTGGAAGGGGCTGCCCAGGGAAGTGGTTGAGACACCATCTCTGGAGGTCTTTAAAAGACATTTAGATGTAGAGCTTAGTGTTATGGTTTAGTAGAGGACGTGTTAATGGTAGGTCAGAGGTGGGACTCGGTGACCTTGGAGGTCTCTTCCAACCTAGATGATTCTGTGATTCTGTGATATCTGCATGAAGCTGCTGAGTGAAAAGCAAGGCTAAATGGAAAGTTGTGCCTTTCCCATGGAGTAGGTTTTATTCAATTGAAAGAGTAGTTCTCCTTATATTGTAATAAAGCTTAATATTGGGAATCTTTTTGTCTCTTCCAATATGCATTTCAATGCAAATGTGCAATAGGTCCACTAGAAAGTTTTGGCTGACTCAGAGTCCCACAGCAATAAGTCTTCATGCTTTATGCTAGACCGTCACATGTTTTATAAAACAGGATTTTAAGGAGAAGCAAGTCTCTGTGCTGCAATATTTAGTAAAATTATTTTGGGTGTTTCCATGAAAATTAAATGGTTTAGGCTAATGCAATAAGAGAGGTTCAAACTGCATATCAGGAAAAGTTTTTTAACCAAGAGAGTGGTCAGGCACTGGAAAAGACCCCACAGAAAGTGGGGCATCAAGCCTGCCAGAGTTCAAGAAGCATTTGGACATTACTCTCAGATGCATAATCTGATTTTTTTCTTTTAGGAGGGGGATGGTCCTTCAGGGACCAAGGAATTAGACTCAATGATTCTTGTGGGTCCTTTACAGCTCAGATATTCTATGCTTATATAATTCCATGATAATTTGATAGTCATTCCATAAACAGTTATTTAGTTGCAAGTCTATGATGCCTACAGTTCATCTCATTTAATGACACAAGTCAATCTAACTCAAACTGGCACTAAGGTCTTCAAGCTGGCTTTTAATGTCCTGTGCATTATTTAGTCCCAAGAAAGAGGAACATAGGGATTGGATCAAAAAGTGTCTCAGTCATAAAAGTTTCATATACACTAAGTTTATTAAAGAAAAATATAAATAATTAAAAATAAGTAAATATTCTACTGAATGTTACTTTTTATCTTTTAGAAGTAATAGACTTTGTATATATGTTAAACTAAAACAAACAAACAAATAAACAAAACAGTTACACAATTTAAGGTAAACATAATAAAAAGTTTATTTTTAAAAAACCAAAGATACAAAGATGCTTTTACTTAGTAGCCTGTACTAATTCTCAAAAAAAAAAATAAATACAAATAAAAAAAATAGACTAGTTAATGCTGACTAGTTAATATTTTATTGTTCATCAAGAATAATGAATAATTAGAATCATCTGTTTACAGTGTTCTAACTGGAAAATACAATATTTTGCTCAAATGTGGTAATGTAGTTTGTGTGAAGGATTGAAAGAAACTAAAATTCTATGTCACAAAATAATTAATAATAAATGTGAAAAATGATTGAGTCCCAAATAGGATTCTAATTAAAGTTTGTAATTTATTAAGTGAATAGAGGCAAGCAAACAGTGCTGGGTGTGCCGGGAGTATCTGCTCCACCAAGACGCACACCTGTTACATCAGGAACCTGTTTTTTTATGCTCCTAGACTAATACATATTCATCACTACTCCTAGAAAAGGCAGGGTTATTAAAATCAGTTCCTGGAATCTGAACCCTCTCCTGGATGCATGCGTATTAGTCTCTGGTGGTCTGTCTGGGGGTCGCTTGTGCTGAAGGCTCATAGTCTTCCTCCCAGGCCATCCTTCAACTCCCCTTTCTCCTTATTTGGTGATCTCTTTGGTGGATATCAGAGGCTTGGGCAGCGTCCCATGCAAAAGTCAGCAGTTTCCAAAAAACTCCTTGGTTCTCTTATCTCCCAGACCCAAGTCTCACCCTTCAAACCCTCTATTTACACAAATTGCTGGACCCTTCCTTTGCATGATACAAGAACTATGTACACTAATCACTCTGTTTTTCTTAGATATAAGATATTAGATATTTCATTATGCAGCCCTAGCATTGTTCCAAACTGACACAAATTTTGGACTGGCGCACGCTTTGTTGGGTTAGAAACTGGCTGGATAGCCGGGCCCAAAGAGTCATGGTGAATGGAGTCAAGTCCAGTTGGAGGCCAGTCACTAGTGGCGTCCCCCAAGGCTCGGTGCTGGGGCCGATCCTCTTTAATATCTTCATCAATGATCTGGACGAGGGCATTGAGTGCACCCTCAGTAAGTTTGCAGATGACCCCAAGTTGTGTCGACCTGCTCGAGGGTAGGAAAGCTCTGCAGGAGGATCTGGATAGGCTGCACCGATGGGCTGAGGTCAACTACATGAAGTTCAACAAGGCCAAGTGCCGGGTCCTGCACCTGGGGCGCAATAACCCCAAGCAGAACTACGGGCTGGGAGATGAGTGGTTGGAGAGCTGCCAGGCAGAGAAGGACCTGGGAGTGATGGTGGACAGTCAGCTGAATATGAGCCAGCAGTGTGCCCAGGTGGCCAAAAAGGCCAACGGCATCCTGGCTTGTATCAGAAACAGTGTGACCAGCAGGGCTAGGGAGGTGATCGTGCTCCTGTACTCGGCTCTGGTGAGGCCGCACCTCAAGTATTGTGTTCAGTTTTGGGCCCCTCGCTACAAGAAGGACGTGGAGGTGCTTGAGCGAGTCCAGAGAAGGACTATGAAGCTGGTGAGGGGCCTGGAGAACAAGTCATACGAGGAGTGGCTGAGGGAGCTGGGCTTGTTCAGCCTGGAGAAGAGGAGGCTCAGGGGTGACCTTATCGCTTTCTACAGATACCTCAAAGGAGGCTGTAGTGAGGTGGGGGTTGGTCTGTTCTCCCACGTGCCTGGTGACAGGACAAGGGGGAATGGGCTTAAGTTGCGCCAGGGGATTTTTAGGTTAGACGTTAGGAAGAAGTTCTTTACTGAAGGGGTTGTTAGACATTGGAAAGGGCTGCCCAGGGAGGTGGTGGAGTCACCATCCCTGGAGATCTTTAAAAGACATTTAGATGTAGAGCTTAGGGATATGGTTTAGTGGGGACTGTTAGTGTTAGGTTAGAGGTTGGACTCGATGATCTTGAGGTCTCTTCCAACCTAGAAATTCTGTGATTCTGTGAAATCAAATTAACATATATTTCACAATAAAAAATAAATAAAAAACAACAACACTTTTTTTTTTTTCCATTTACAAAACTAATGTTGATTTATTTTACAGTATTAAATAATTGTTGGATGGAGTGAGATGATATAAGATCTTCTTGAAAAATATTTAATAAAATAAATAAATATGGTATAGTTTGTTGCTCTGAGATTCTCAAAATACAAATGATCCAATAATGTTACAAGAAGGGAAGGAAATATTCAGTTATTCTGAATAGAATCAACCATCCTAGAATCAATTTGATGTTATTTCTTTACTACTGCCTTGTGTAACATGTACTTCAAAGTCCATTTGTGTGTTTCAGAAGTTATCTACCTCAAACCCACCAGAAAAGCTTTCAATTGTTCATTTGTTATTCCATTTCTTTATTAACATGTATCTAAAATGTTTTCCAAACCATCATCTTCCAAGATGTTTATCCTAATGTAAAAGGAGGCAGAGAGCTCAGTTCAGCTCTCCACATCTTTCTTTTCATTTTTGTGATGCCTTTGTTTCTACTCCTGGCCTACAAAATGTAGCAAATCCACCTGAAAATGGGCATGTCCTGTGGTGAGATTATATAAAATCACATAGCTTTACATTTAAAATACACAGATTCATTTTTTGTTTCAATCAATATGCAATATGCATATAATAATGTATATAGAAGTAAATATCTCTCATTTTTTATTGGGTGGGGGATTATTAATAGTTTATTTTCAATAAATTGAAGTGTTAAGAGTCTAATGTCTTGTATTTTATTCCTTTTTTTCATCTTTTTAAGATACTATATTAAACAGAGTTAAACATACAATATATGCACAGATAAATACATATACTTATGTGTATATGCATGTATATATATATCATGTATATGAGACACATTGCCCCAACAATGTAAGTATAGAAACAGAACTTCCAACTAACACCAGAAAAATCTTAATATTTAAAACTGCTATATGCCTTTATCTACTGCTGATCATGGTTTTCCTGAAAAGAGCTGTAAGAGACATGTTGAACAGCTGGTAACTGGTTTGCTCTGTCCTGCATCTCTTCATAGCTGCCACAGAGCTTTGTCATTAATTAATCTTCCATAGACTTCCAGTAGCACAGCTAAATTACACACATATAGACACTGAGGCCAGCACTTCTGTCAAGCTTAAAATTAAACTGAAGTGCACTGTGCCAAGACTTTTAACCAAACTCTACTATAAAACAGTTAGATAAATAAATATTTAGCTTGGATCTTGACACACAAACGTTCACTCCTAAAAAAGGGAGCACTAGCTAGTCATTATATCTAGGGCATTCTATGCAGCAAGTGTAGCTGCAATTTGTAAGTGGGAATAAAAACAGAAAACATCTGGTTTGAATTCACCTTGACTCATTAAGGTTTAAGGAGAGAGCTATTTCCTCTATGTTCAAAACCACAAGGGGAAAAAATACATATAACCACAATGCCCCTTGTGATCCTTGTATTTGTAATGAGGCCTCTACACAGCAGGTGATAACTTAATAAAATTGTAATCCATTTTCTTGGATTAGATACTAGGCCACAAATGCTAAAATATCCTTGTTGCTTGGAGAACAAATACATGCATCAAATTCCTAACCCTCCATGCTTCATGTTGAATAAAATAGCTCTGGTATATACAGCTGATGAACTCTGCCAAAGTTTCTCTTGATTGTCTAGTTTATTTTTAGTTCTAGTTATAGGTAAAACTTTATTTATTTATTTATTTATTGAATTATTTCTCACAGAACTGTTCATAACTTTGCTGTCCACCATTTCAGAAAATCAATATTATCACCTGTAGTGAACTTTGCTCTTGATACTCCACAGTGCTTAAAGGTCTGCTGTATCATTTCTCTCTTCTCCTTCCTCCACTATCACTACCTGACGCATACTCAGAAGATATGGTACATTAACAAACTAAACAATACAAGCAACAGCAGTTATAACAGTGTAGATATACATATTACATGTATGAACAGATGTTCCCAAAATCCAAAACTAAAATGTTTCATTGACTAGGATAACAAAGATGTACTGTAAATGATTACAGTGTTCCTTCAGTCTTTCTTTTCTGTTCTTTATTCCTTTTGTTTTTCCATGGAAAAATAATGAAGATTATATTTTTAATTCACAAAGTTTTATTGACTAATCTAACTGTTATCTTACAAATGCAAATTTGAGGTTTTAATTTAGAACTACTGCAATCTTTTAATTGCATCAGTTTTAGTGGAGAATTAGTATTACTGTGCAATCTCTATAATCTCTATAATTATGGAGATTTCTGCAGTGGGAATCATAGAGCTCTAGATATAATATATCTGTTTTTTTCCATTTACTTTAATATATTTTGTTGCAAAATACCCCCAAGTTCAGTTGTGCAAAACTGCAATGTTATAAGAGAACTATTTTTGAAAATTATTTGTAAATGCTGAATAATTTTAAATATTTTTGTCAATATTATTCTATTTAAATATGGCTGTATTTCTATTTATTGTGTACTTTGCACCAATATTTCAATATCCAGTGTCTCATATTAATGCAAAGTAAAGCAATTGTCAGTTAATTAAACTACTCACATCTTCTGAACTTGCTACTTAATATTGCATACAAATAACATTCCTGCATTAAGTAGAACTGCTTGTAATCTATACTAGAAAAATTACTTGTCACTAAAAAGTTGTAAGATTTTCTTTAGATTTTTTTTTTCTGCCTTTTTTTTTTTTTTCCTCGCAGTTTATTCTTTGGTTATTAATCATAAAATAATAAATACATAAATAAATAAATAAACAACGACAGTATGAGCACAATCTGTGAATACTTCCTCCTGAATTTTGGGCAGTTTTTCTAAATTTTGTAGACAGAATGAAACAATGTTCAAATAGTCGAGAAGTCATGATCTCTCTTTCACTTCCTAAGGTTTTTGTGGTATTAGAGAATATGACTAATATGACCTTTTAATATAAATTTAGTTACCATATTCTTTAGTGGAAAACAAAGAATAGGTTACACAGTACAGCTAATATTTGTGGAGTAATTTATTCTTGTGGATTTTGAGATGTGGGGAGAGCAAGGGTAGGGCTAAGATGCACTTTGTGAGAAACTGCCATCTCATGGTTAACAGATGGAAACACAATTAAAACTACTGAACACTTACCAACTCCAAGGATTCTTCAAGCTTATAGAATAAAATCAGAACCCTACCTTAGATTTTCCTCCACATAAATTATTTGTCACTTTGACTGCTGTCTATACAGCAGTCTCTGTATCTATACTAATGGACAGACTAATTGGACCATTCTTTAACATGCATTAGTATTACATTCATACTAATAAACTGATGCTTTCTAAAACTGGAAACTATAACCACAGTGTGTTTTGGAAATTGTCCTTTACTCAAACTGTGGTTGGGAGGTTTTTTGTTTGTTTGTTTGTTTTGTGTGTTTTTTTTTTTTTGCAACAAGCCAAAAACATGCAAGAAATAACTCAACAATGTAGACTACACTACTTCAGCTTACAGAAAAATTTCCTTGGCCCTATTTAATATACTACTATAGATGCAGCCCAAAAGACCAATAAGCAGAACCTTGACAAGATTGTTGTCTGTTGCTAATGTTGCATAGGAAAGACAACTTTTCACTCTTTCTGTATATGAGTTTTGAATGTGATTTTATATTTAATAAGGGTCAATGAAAGGTTCACTACCTGGAGTAGATGTGGAAACTATGAGTAATATAGGTAGTCTACTTCTCCAAAATAAATACGTAAGTAAGAACACTAAGAAATACAAAACAGAAATATCTATGTATTACTACTTTTTATTGTTTTACTAGTATAGCCCAGTAAATATGCAGGAACTTTACAGAGAAGTGGAAGACATTCCTGACTTGAAAATCATGCACTCTAAGACAATAGAGATAACAACATTATATGTTAAGACCTGGATAAAGGAATATAATAAGAGGTGAGAAAGTGAATGTTTTCTTAGAGTGGATTGACAGACACTGACAAAATAATGATGTAATTACTGCATTTTGCTATTTTGGTACCAATATTAAAGAGATTATTTCAACCTTATGGAATAGATTTTTTTTTTTTTTTCCCTGAAGAAAGTTTAGCAGGAAAAACACTTTAAGTTTCTTTGTACAGTGAGAATTATTTTTACAAAAAATAATTGTAATAATGTATGTTCTAAAACCAACTATGTTGAGTACAGCTACTTGTCTTCGTTTTAACTCTAGATGAAATTTAAACAATTAGAGGTTAATAAAGAAAAAAAATGTTTTGAAGAGAGATTATATCAAGATTGTGAATTTATCTACTAATTATCTGAGGGTAAATTCACAGAAAGCTGCTTTTGCTGGCTTTTGTTATCTAACTGAGAGCAATGAGTTTCAGATTGTTTTTCTGTTGATAATCAAGTTACTCATCAGGTTCTTTAAGGATTAGGCATTGTTAGATTATTAATAAATATATGATTTAAGCATTTTGTGGTCAGTAATGTGCAATATATATTCTCAGTCTAGTATCAGCTTGCTATTCAAGGGCTAGTATGGGATGGAACACATTTTCCTGCTAGTGGAAGTACCTTGGGGACCATGTATGATCTGTAATATTTTTTCATGCCTCGTAGGGCTGAAAGGCCCTGATATAATAGATGTGACAAAAGTGGTCTAAGCTTCCCTAATGTGTTTGGAAACAGTTTTTGTCTTATGTGCTTGCATTCCAGAACTTTTAAATGTAAATGAACCTAAAAAACTCAATGTAAACATTGATCAAAATTTCTAAATCTCACAGTTCACATTTAACACCATAAACTTGTCACCTTTACTAAAATGTTGAACTTATTCCCCGTTCTTTGTTTTAAATTCTGTGTTCTCTCACAGCAAAACCCAATGAACTTATCTCAAGCGTTCCTTGTGATTTCTTCCCAAAATCTTGGGAATGTAAATCTTTCCTGATTTAAAAGTTCAATGAGTGTTCTTAGGAACATATTAATGTTTGATATTAAGTACTGGATTTTCTAATAACTATAGCTGTAAATATATCAGTATATGATCTAAATATTAATGTAACTGAATCTTAGTGATGCATAGTTCTTCACCTGCGCTGCAGGAAAAAAATCATGCTATTACTTTTAGGCCATCTTAAATGCAACATAAAATACTTTCTTTTACAAAATATTTTAATTTACAACACATTTCATACATATTGGCAATAACAAAGAAGGTAGTCCAGCTATATGCTCCTCAGAAGGGACAGGCAGCATAGAAGGAGTGGTGGTGTGGCTTTCTATATGAGAGTGTTTTGATGCTGTGGAACTCAAGGCTGGGAATGACAAGGTTGAGTCCCTATGGGTTAGGATCAGCAGGAAGGACAAAAAGGCAAGCACCCTGGTGAGGGTCTGTTATAGACCACCAAACCAGGATGAGGAGACGGATGAGGCATTCTACAAGCAGCTGGCAGAAGTTGCACAGTTGCTAGCACTTGTCCTTGTGGGGGACTTCAACTTCCCAGACATATCCTGGAAATATGGTACAGTTCAGAGAAAGCAGTCTAAGAGGTTTCTTGAGAGCATGGAAGATAGCTTCCTGACACAGCTGGTTAGTGAGCCTATTAGGAGAGGTGACCTGCTTGACTTCTGCTCACAGAGACGAACTGGTGAGAGATGTGGCATTCAGTAGCTGTCTCAGTCAGAGAGACAACAAAATGGTAGAGTTCTCTCCTCTTGGTGAAATCAGGAAGGGATCAGTAAAATTGCTATCTTGGACTTACAAAAAGCAGACTTAGTGCTGTTCAGGACATTGGTTGGCAGAGTCCCTTGGGAGGCAGTTCTGAAGGGCAGAAGAGTCCAGGGAGGGTGGACTTCAAGAAGGATTTCCTTCTTGAAGGCTTCAAGAAGGAAATCTTAAAGGCTCAGGAGTGATCTGTCCCCACAAGCCCAAAGACAAGTTGGCACGGAAGAAGAACGGCCTGGCTGAACAGAGAGCTGTGGTTAGAGCTTAGGAAAAAAAAAAAAAAAAAAGAAAAAAAAAAAAAGGGTTTATGGGTTTATGATCTTTGGAAAAGAGGGCAGGCCACTCAAAAGGATTATATAGGTG
>JAACYQ010024780.1:0-10078 GCA_011075105.1 Heteronetta atricapilla
AATTAACACCTATACATATTCATTACCTGAATGTGCCTACTCTCGCTCGTATGCTAATTAGCTTATCAGTCCTTTGCCCTTGCACAGTATTCTCTGGTGGTCGTCCAGGTGGTCGTTGGGATGAAGTAAGATGTCTTCATCAGAGTTGAACTTTTCACCTTACCTTCTTGCACGTGCTCTCTGAGCCTTTGGTCTCAGTCCAATCCATAAGGTTGGTTTGTCTCGGTTCCCAAGGTCCGAGGGCCCCCTGTTATCTAGGCACCTTGCAGGTATGACCTTCTTTTAGTCCTCCTCCTTACTCCCTATCATAAATCTGTGCTGGCAGCTTTTAGTCCTCCTCCTTACTCCTCATCTGTGCATTCTCTCATGCTGTATTTGCATGTACATTTTGTATTTTCCCAGCGCAGCACAAGCACAGTACATCACAAATGTAACATTCTATTTTCCAAGCACAGCACATAGTAAGCAAAGAGCGTTGCCTACATATTTATTCTTAATCAGTCGTTCTCTAATTTGTAATCCCATGTTTCAATCCCCCCTTTTCTGCAAAATCTAGTAAATTCTTTTACTTAATACAACAATTTTTCTTCCCAATCTCTATGATATGTATCCCTCAAAGCCTTGCAATGTGCTTCCGTCAAGGAGGCTAATATCACCATTCGTTGTAATAATTTCCAATTCCAAATGAGCAAAAAAAGACAATATTAAACTTATACCAACTAATATCAATAGAACAATAATTAGGTGAGATCATGTGTTCAAAATCCCAGTTGCAGTTGGCGACCATCCAAAGAGGGCATCCCACTGTTGTAGGAAATATAGCATATATTGTAAAATTTAATATGAGGCCCTAAACCTCCTTGATTTTGAGCTTTTGTCCATTGTTAGTCCAAAAACAGCTAATTACTACGGTCTGTGTTAATATAAAATTATACCAGCAATCTAATTTACCTGGGCAGATACAACCTTCCTGTTGGACATTTTTGGAAATTGGTTTCACTAAAATCCGCGTTAATTTCTTGTGGGTCGTCCCATTAATCATTCGGCACCCTATTTTAATTTCATCCCCTATGGTTCTTTGGTGTATCCACTCTTTCCCTAATTTTTACCATTCTGATAATATATGTAAATGGTCTCCATTTGTTCGCCAAATAACCACAACTTCTAGCTTTACATTAATGCTCTTATCTTCTATTGTTATGGCTTCAGACCAAGGTCACTCACCGTTCTCTATTGTCATAGGTCATCGGAGCACCTTTCAATTCTTGAATCACAATTACAACTATAAGCCACAAAAATAAAATGATTCTGTTAAATTAAATTTCTGCTAATTATATTACCAAATATTCCCAACCGTAATGTCCTCATTTTGTTTGACTAAGCTTCAGTTTCAGTTCACCGCCACCCGGCGTTACTTTCCAGAGGGTTTCTGGAGCTTTCTTCACTCAAGAATGGTGAATCCAAGCAGCTTGTTCTTTAATCTTGATTGCAGTATGAGTTGTCAGCAACACTTGATACGGTCCATTCCATTTTTGCTCTAGAGGTTGTCCTGAAAAAGTCTTTATATATACATAGTCCCCGGGCTTAAAGGGGCGGATTGGTTGATCCAACCCTTTAGTCCTGGTCCCTAAAATAAATTTATATACTTTATTTAATTGTTTCTGAAGTTCAGTTATATAAGTATGTAAATATTCTGATCCTAACTGCGTTAGATCCTCTCCACTAAATAGAAACTGATACGGCCTCCCGTATAAGATTTCAAAGTGACTCAAATTCTCTTTTACTCTGGATTTAACTCTAATTCTAAGTAATGCTAAAGGGGGGGATTGAGGCCATGACAAATTAGCTTCTTGTCCGATTTTAGCTATTTGTTGTTTAATTAAATGGTTCATTTTTTCTACTTGTCCACTTGCCTGCGGTCTATAGGGAGTATGTAGTTGCCAATCTATCTTTAGAATCTTACTTATCTGTTGTACCACTTGCACACAAAAATGTGAACCTCTATCAGAAGACATTGCTACTGGAATCCCAAAGTGTGGTATTATTTCATTTAACAAGACTTTAACCACTTCTCCTGCTTTGTTTGTTCAACAGGGAAAGGCTTCGGGCCATCCTGAAAACATGTCAGTCAGAACCAGTAAATAACGATACCCCCCTTTTCTAGGGAGTTCTGAAAAATCATTTTGCCACTGTTGTCCCGGATAATTTCCTTTACCAATTATTCCAAAATTTATTCTATTCTTAGTATTGGGGATATTGTGTAAACAAATGCTACATTGTTAAGTTACTTGTTTTATTGTCTGACTCAGGCTCTTATGCAATGTGTCAGCTCCCCAGTGTGTTTTATTGTGTTCTGTAAGAACTGTGGGCCATATCAAATTAGAGGGTATTACTACTTGGTTATCTTTTAAATATACCCATCCATCTGGTTTCATGTTACCTTTCAAATCTTCAATTAATTTTAAGTCTTCTTTTGTATAATTTGGCTTTTGGTTTATGTATATAGTTTGGACTTTACCATCTGGTATCAAAGACAATGCCTTCACTTCAGTTAATCCAGCTACCCGCTTAGCCTCTTGATCTGCCAATCAATTTCCAATTTCAAAATTGGCGTTCCCCTTTTGGTTTCCCTGACAATACATGATAGCTACCTTTTCTGGTTGTTTTACCGCCTCTAACAATTTTAAAATTTCTTCAGCATGTTTTATCTGTTTTCCCTGAGCGGTCAGCAATCCACGTTCTTTCCAAATCGCTCCATGAGCATGCACCACGCTGAATGCATATTTAGAATCTGTCCAAATATTTATTTTCCTTCCTGCTGCTAGTTCCAGTGCTCACGTAAGAGCAATTATCTGTGCTTTCTGGGTGGATGTCCCAGGGGGTAATGATTTGGACTCGATTACCTGTTGAGTGGTTGTAACAGCATACCCTGCTTTACATTGTCCTTGTTTCACAAAGCTGCTTCCATCAGTATACCAAGATTTGTCAGCATCTTCTAAAGATTATTCCTTAAGATCAGGTGGATTAGAATACACAGTCTCCATTGTTTCTATACAGTCATGTGTTTCATCCCCTTCCCGGTTTCTAAATACTCTTCAAGCCTCTTCCACCAACCTTTCCAAATCTCTTATATCTGGTTCCTTCATTTTCTGAAGTTTCCCCCTTATATCCTTGGCGGACTGTCCTAGGAATAATGAAACCAGCTGTAGTTTTCCCTCCTCAGATGAGGGATCTAAGGTGGTGCACTTTTGCATGGCTGTTCTTAAACAGTCAAGAAATTCCGTGGGTGTCTCAGATTGTCCCTGTTTTATTGTATATAGTCTTGACCAATTAATGGATTTTGGTATCACATTTACCAAAGCAATTCTTATCCATTCCTGGTATCTTTTTAATAATTGATACTCATTGTCATCATTATAGTCCCAATTAGGGTCTGTGCTAGGCACGTGAACTTCCACTGTGCCTGGTAGCGCTCCCGTTATTGTTTGAATCTGTACTTGTGTCCAAGCAGTTTTAATTACTAATTGTTTTTCTGTCTCGGATAATGCAGCCAGCATTATCTCTATATCCTTCCAATCTGGATCTAAGTTTTCCACAATTAGCTCAAATCTTTTAGCAACTGCCTCCACATCATCTCGGTATCCTTTTCCTGCTTTTTTTCCAGGAATCTAAATCATTTGTTGTAAAGGGCACCTTTATTCTGGCAGGCCTGTTAACTCCCATGGCTTGCCACAAAGGGGCTTGAATTATTGGCCCTGCTTTACTTCTTGTACGAGCAGTTATTGGAATAAATTCCTTTTGATCTAAATCATCTCTTGTTCCTTCAGCTCCTGTTTCCTTACCTACACCGCCATCTATCTGCACAGGAGGTAGAGGCAAAACAAAATTACGGAATCACAGAATCACAGAATAGTCTAGGTTGGAAGAGACCTCTAAGATCACCGAGTCCAACCTCTGACCTAACTAACAAGTCCTCCACTAAAGCATATCCCTAAGCTCTACATCTAGACGTCTTTTAAAGACCTCCAGGGATGGTGGTCAACCACGTCCCGGGGCAGCCTATTCCAGTGACTAACAAACATTTCAGTAAAGAAGTTTTTCCTAATATCCAACCTAAACCTCCCCTGGCACAATTTTAGCCCATTCCCCCTTGTCCTGTCACCAGGCATGTGGGAGAATAGACCAACCCCCACCTCACTACAGCCTCCTTTGAGGTACCTGTAGAGTGTGATAAGGTTGCCCCTGAGCCTCCTTTTCTCCAGGCTAAATAGTCCCAGCTCCCTCAGCCGCTCCTCGTAAGACTTGTTTCTCCAGACCCTTCACCAGCTTCGTAGCCCTTCTCTGGACCCGCTCAAGCACCTCCATGTCCTTCTTGTAGCGAGGGGCCCAAAACTGAACACAGTATTCGAGGTGCGGCCTCACCAGAGCTGAGTACAGGGGGACAATCACTTCCCTGGACCTGCTGACCACGCTGGTTTTTATACAAGTCAGGATGCTCTTGGCCTTCTTGGCCACCTGAGCACACTGCTGGCTCATATTCAGCCAACTATCAGCCAATACGCCCAGGTCCTTCTCTGTCAGGCAGCTTTCCAACCACTCATCTCCCAGCCTGTAGCTCTGCTTGGGGTTGTTGTGCCCCAGGTGCAGGACCCAGAACTTGGCCTTGTTGAACTTCATGCAGTTGGCCTCAGCCCATTGGTGCAGCCTATCCAGATCATCCTGCAGAGCCTTCCTACCCTCGAGCAGATCAACCTGTGCACCTAACTTGGTGTCATCTGCAAACTTACTGAGGCTGCACTCGATCCCCTCATCCAGATCATTGATAACGATGTTAAAGAGGACTGGCCCCAGTACCGAGCCCAGGGGGACTCCACTAGTGACCGGCCTCCAACTGGATTTGACTCCATTCACCACCACAACTCTCTGGGCCCGGCCATCCAGCCAGCTCCTAACCCAACGAAGCGTGCGCCAGTCCAAACCATGAGCAGCCAGTTTCCTGAGGAGAATGCTGTGGTGAATGGTGTCAGAAGCTTTACTTTTGTCAAGGTAGACCACATCCACAGCCTTTCCCTCATCCACTAAGCATGTCACTTTGTCTTAGAAGGAGATCAGGTTCATCAAGCAGGACCTGCCCTTCATAAACCCATGCTGACTGGGCCTGATTGCCTGCTTGCCCTGCAAGTGCCGCATGATGACGCTCAAGATAATCTGCTCCATGAGCTTCCCTAGCACTGAGGTCAAACTAACACGTCTATAGTTCCCTGGTCTACCTTCTGGCCCTTCTTGTAGATGGGCGTCACGTTTGCTAGCCGCCTGTCGAGTGGGACCTCCCCTGATAGCCAGGACTGCTGATAAATGATGGAAAGCGGCTTGGCCAGCTCTTCCGCTAGTTCTCTCAATACCCTCAGGTGGATCCCATCCAGCCCCATCGACCTGTGTACATCCAAATGCTGTAGCAGGTCTCCAACCATTTCCTCGTGGATTATGGGGGCCACAGTCTGCTCCTCATCCCCTTCCACCAGCTCAGGGTACTGGGAGTCCAGAGAACAACTGGTTTTGCTGCTATAGACTGAGGCAAAGAAGGCATTAAGCACCTCAGCTTTTTCCTCATCTGTGGTAACTAAATTTCCCTCCACATCCAGTGAAGGGTGAAGATTCTCCTTAGTCCTCCTTTTTGTGCTGATACATTTATAAAAACATTTTTTGTTGTCTTTAAAAGCAGTAGCCAGATTGAGCTCCAGGTGAGCTTTGGCCTTTCTAATTTTATCCCTGCACCACCTCACAACATCTTTATAGTCCCCCTGAGTGGCCCACCCTCTTTTCCAAAGATTATAAACCCTCTTTTTTCTCCTAAGCTCAAGCTGCAACTCCCTGTTCAGCCAGGCCAGTCTTCTTCCATGCCAGCTCATCTTTGGGCACGTGGGGACAGACCACTCCTGAGCCATTAAGATTTCTTTCTTGAAGAGCGCCCAGCCTTCCTGGGCTCCTCTGCCCTTCAGAACCACCTCCCAAGGGACTCTGCCAACCAGTGACCTCTGCCAACTCAAAGTCAGCCCTCCGGAAGTCCAAGACAGCGGTTTTACTGGTCCCCTTCCTGACTTCGCCAAGTATCAAGAACTCTACCATTTTGTGGTCACTCTGCCCGAGACAGCCCCTGACCACCACATCTCCTTTTATAGGTTAGCTCTCAATTAATTACCAGAGAGGGTCATTTCCAATAATACAAATGATTTTATTAAGTAAGCAGCTAACAAGCAAAACAGCGTTGGGCAGCCGGGGAGTCTCGCTCTGCCAACGGCACGCGCATAGTCCTTGCCAACGACCCCTTTTATCGCCCCTTAGTTCCAGGTTTCAGGTGCACGTCTGGATATCTTCTACGCTTGTGTGTGCTGTTGCTAGGGGGTCGTCCAGTTCCCTCTGGTGGTCGTGAAGATGAAGATTGTAATCTTCCTCTGCGTTGTTGTTTTAACCCTCCTTCCTTATTTGGTCATGTCGGCCCAGCATGAAGCGGGAAGGCAGAATGCTGCAACACTTATCAACAACTTATCAGAAAGAGGTTACCGTGACTTGGAGCAAGGACGCAGGAAGGGGGGCCTCCCCCCTTTTCCTCCCTGCTATCCCACGAACAGATGCTTTATGTACTTTCTTGTTACATTAAGTGAAAGGATTTCATAATGTCTAGTTAGGTGTTTCATAGTTTCTTTTCTCAGCAGGAGACTTTCACTACCCCCACTCCTTCAAGCAGAACTCCTTGCTCTTATAATACAAAAGACAATGAACAAACATCTATTGTATATTACAATCCCACCAGGCCTTCTCTGTTAGTGAACAGAAGGTCTAGCGGGGCACCTCTCCTGGTAGGCTCGCCAACCAGCTGTGTCAGGAAGCTATCTTCCACGCCCTTCAGAAACCTCCTAGACTGCTTTCTCTGGGCTGTGTTGTGCTTCCAGGATATGTCTGGGAAGTTAAAGTCCCCCACGAGAACAAGCGCTGACGATTTTGCAACTTCTGCCAGCTGCCTGTAGAACTCCTCATCTGTCTCCTCATCCTGGCTTGGCGGCCTATAACAGACCCCCATCAGGATGCTTGCCTTGTTGGCTTTCCCTCTGATCCTAACCCACAGTGACTTGACCTTATCATTCCCAGCCTCAAGTTTGATGACATCAAAACACTCTCTAATATAGAAAGCCACTCCACCACCCCTTCTGTGCTGCCTGTCCCTTCTGAAGAGCCTATAGCCAAACATTGCAGCATTCCAGTCATGAGAGTGGTCCCACCATGTTTCCATGACGGCAATCAAGTCATAGCCTGCCTGCTGCACAATGGCTTCCAGCTCCTCCTGCTTGTTGTCCATGCTGCGTGCATTAGTGTAAACGCACTTCAGTTGAGCATTTGCCTTCTCCCTCAGCCTTGCCATTGTTCCCTCTGGCACACCTGTAACAAGCTTTGTTTCATCCCCGGCCCCCTTCTTACCTAGTTTAAAGCCCTCTCAATGAGCCCTGCCAGATCCTGGGCTAGGATCCGTTTTCGCCTTGGAGTCAGTTGGGACCCGTCTGCGGCCATCAGGCCGGGTGCCGAGTAAAGCGCCCTGTGGTCAAAGAACCCAAAATTTCTGTGTTGACACCAGCCTCTGAGCCACGTGTTTATCAGGTGGGCTTTCCGTGTCCTCTCTGAACCCCTCCCTAGCACTGCAGGGATGGATGAAAACACCACCTGTATTCCTGCTCTGTCCACTAACCGTCCCAGCCCCCTGAAGTAACGTTTTATAGCCTTCAGGCTTCTCTCATCAATGTCATCACTGCCAGCCTGGACTATCAGTAGTAGGTAGTAATCGGAAAGGTGAACCAGGTTGGGAAGCCTTCTGTCAATGTCCCTGACCCTGGCCCCAGGGAGGCAGCAGACGTCCCTACGGGTAGGGTAAAGCCAACAAATAGGGCCCTATGTTCCCCTGAGAAGGGAGTCGCCCACAATGATCACCCTTCTTTCTTTCTTGGTGGAAGCAGTCTTGAGGCGTGGAGCAGACTTCCTCGCCCTAGGCTTCCTGGGTAAACTTTCTACCACATCCTCATCCACCGCTCTCAGAAGCTCCAGGGCCTCAAATCTGTTGCATAAGGGCACCTGGGAAGGTGGGGCAGGTGAGGGGGTGAGGGGGGGGGGCGTTTCCTTCAGTGTCGAGCAGGAACCTGTCTCCATTCCTCCTCGACTCCTGGGTCCCCTCCCTCTGCCCGACAGCAACCGGGCAGGGGGTCCACCCCATTTGGGGAGTCTCACTCTGGTGCCTCTCCTTCAGGCCTTGCAGGGAGTTGTTCCACCAGTCTGTCTCCCACTTGTACTCCCTGATGGCCCTCAACCTCTCCACCTCCTTGAGTTCTGCAACCAGGCGGACCAGGTCATCCACCTGCTTGCACCTCACGCACACAGTATCTCTGTCTCCCTCAGATGGCAGCAGCAGGCTCTGACGCTTCCTGCATCTAGAGACCTGCACTGCCGCATTTTTGAGCGGGCAGTCTGTCTGGGTGGCTACAGACTTTCTGGAGGGAGCTCTCTGCCTAGCTTGAACCATTGCGGCCTAGCTAGGGGTAGAATGCCGTCAGATGAGTTGTTCTTGGGGGGGGAAGGGGGGGGGTCGCTCTGCCCTCCCTGCTCGCCCTGCCTGTGCTAACTACCTCGCTAACTGCCGTGCCCTGCCCTGTTTGCCCGTCCTGGTCGCCCGCGCTCCTGGTCGCCCGCGCTCCCTAGGGGCTGCCTTTGAACGGCCGGGGAGGGGGCGCTGTTGGCTCCGCCTGCGCCTCGTCAGCCTCCCTCACGAGGGCTGCCGGGTCCTGGCGGCTCCCTCAGCTGCCTTGAGTGGCGTCGATACCGGGAAAATAGCCCTGCCTGTCCCGATCCCCCGCTCCGCTGTAGAACGTGTCTGCCCCGGAGCCAATCACCTCGGCAAGGGCAAAATCCTCCATTCCTTCCTCTGGTTCGCTTAATTTTAAACATCTTTGTCCAATACTACATGCCGAACAACACCTCTTCATTTTCCCAGCACCATCCTTCCTCATATCTTTTTCCATTGCCAATATTAAGAGATCTTGTGGTGCTAGGTTAATTCCACACCCCTTTTGCCATTCTGGGTGATTCCTCAGAGTGAAAAACATATCAGCGTACATTACCTCATCCCATTTTCCTTCTCTCCGTAGGAACAATATTAACTGTAACAAAGTGTTATAGTTTAAAGTTCCATTAACAGGCCACTTTTCTCCACATTCCAGCTTATAAGCAGCCACCATTGATTACAATATTTTATCAATGTTTTCCTGTACATGCTTCCACCGTCAGATCCTCCAATATCCTTCCAATGACTCAAAACACATCCTAAAGGGCTTTTATTTGAAATCCTACCACTTCGTCTTCCTCCCATTTTCTCAGTTCACACTCACAGAATGCACTTAACACTTACAACATGCAGCACGCAGGTATCTTTCCACAGCAACACCAATAACCTACTATTATTACCAAGAATATAGCCAAAATCACAATAACAGTAATCAGAGTCAAATTCCACATTCAATAAGTTGGGAAACCGAAATAAGCAACACTGTAACAAACGAACCTTATAAGCAAACTTGCCAGGTTCCATATGGCAACTCAATGCCAACAAAATCAAATGTATACTTAAGGTGCTAGCTACAAAAGTATACACCACCCTGCAGAAGTTTAACTTTTGTCTTCTGACTTATGGGCAGTTTCAAATGACCAGTCTACCAAACAAACAAACAAACAAAAATAAAGAATACCGTCACTTACAGCGATGGAGTCCTTGTCTGCCTCCACAGTGCTACGTTGAGTCAAGGAGTCCCTCTGGGAAATCCCGGGGGTACCCTAAGGAGTCCTATTTCCAGCGGGTCCTACAGCCCAGCAGAGAGGTTTCCCACCTGGGTCGCCAGATTGATTTAAAGAATGAAGTCAAAATTTCTTAGTGACTAAGTATCCTTCATTGACAGCATGCTGGATGCACGGGGGATCCTTCCGCCTAACATGCATACCCGAAGTGACAAACTATCTCATATTTATACAGCAGAACAATGAATAT
>JAACYQ010024858.1:0-12390 GCA_011075105.1 Heteronetta atricapilla
CAAATCCTATGCCTCTTCCTCTCAGCCTCTGTCCTCCTCTTGATGAGGATGTTGAGCTGGTTTTGCCTTGTGCAAACCATCAACCTTGCCATGTTCAAAGTACGATCAACCTTAACTCTGCCATGGCCAACAGATGTTTGTTCGTCCTGTGCTTGAAGGGAAGACACAGTGGAAACCTCAAGGATCTTTTAAGCCTGCCAAAGATCTCTTCCAGTCCCCAAGCGTGTCTCCTCTGATTTGTGCCTTGGGATGTACAGGGAAAGCAGACTGCTGCAATGTTCCTGATAGTGCCTGTCAGTCATGGATTTCCACCCCTGGACATTGTCAGGTCCTCCTGGGAGTCAATGCTGGAGCCAGGCCCATCTCCTCACACCTGTCTACAGACGCCTGCCAGCATTGTCTCAGAAATGCATTGCAGAGGGGACAGATTCCCATCCAGCCTATATTAGGCTGGTTCTCCTGAAGGCAAAGGGGACATCTCTCACTCCTTCCCCTGAGGGATTTCTGTGCAAAGGGGTTTCAGAGTACAACCAGCAAAGTGATTTCCAGTTGCACCAGAGGGATGCTCATCTTAGTGGGTGCTTCATCCAAGCTCAGCTCCCTTGTGCAAACACAGAAGCAGCTCCCATCCACCGTTTTCTCCATTTGCCAAGGACATGTGTCCAGAACTTCACCCAAGGTTTATATACTGCTAACAGTCTCCTGGGGCTTTGAGAGTAGGCAATAAAGACTAGGGCAATTAAGAAACCTATGTCCCCAGGAATTACCAAGCAGCTAGGGTATTGCAACACAGACCAGCCATTCCAGGGCAATGGGCCATCCCAACAAACCAGAAATGTTTGTCAGAGCTCTGCCTGGGTCTCTTTCTTGCGGTCTACCTCACACCTCAGCCCTGTCAGGGCCAGACCTTCACCTGGGCTAAACTGGTTACTTTCTCTTGTGGCTGTAGCTGACTGCATTCCTCTGACACCAGGAAAGGCAAAGGGCATCCCCAGAACACCTTTGGATCCTCCCTCTTGCCTGCACGGTTGATTCCTTCTGGACATGACAAAGTTGTACCAAGCAGGGCCATATGGGGATCCATAAGGAAATAGCGCTGTGATTGAGCAAGGACATGGCACCCTTTTGATGGGAGCTGTTACAGAGGTAACCTGTCTATGATGGGAAAGTGCTGACAGCAGGTGGCAGCTAAGCACTGACAGGAGAAATATCTGCGAGCCTGAGAACTGGGCCTTGAAATTTCAGGGATCCTGAAAGTGCATCTGGGCACCAGAGAACCAGAGACATCTTGAAGATACCTTCAACAAAGGCAAAAGAAGAAACACAGGAACAACTTCTTGCCTGAAAAGGAGAAAAAAAATGGTCTGGGAAAGCAGAAATAAGTGTGAGGAGGTCTCTGGGACTGCAGGTGTCACACTTTCATGTCCACATCCCCAGAGGGAGAGTGCAATCAACTCTTGCACAGAGCTTCTCTGGGGCACATGTGTTCCTGACACTGGAAGGGCCTCAGAGGTCCTGGGCCTGAGGAAAGCTGCTGCATGCTTGGGGACAATTGGCACCCCAGAGCAGCATGGGGGCATGGGCACTGCTTGGGCTTCCCTGGCTCAAGGGGTTGTTGGGTCCTCAGGAACTTTAGATTGCCTTGTGTGGCCCAGTGCGCCTAAAACCAATGCCTAGTTATGAAGGGGTCGGTCCTGTACGCATGCCAACACCGGGGCCCTGCCAAGTGCTG
The DNA here is from genome assembly GCA_011075105.1 of Heteronetta atricapilla. Taxonomy (NCBI): domain Eukaryota; kingdom Metazoa; phylum Chordata; class Aves; order Anseriformes; family Anatidae; genus Heteronetta; species Heteronetta atricapilla. The sequence continues at coordinate 1,733 of JAACYQ010024858.1, forward strand.
TGCTAGGGGTGGCTGGTGCACATTTTCCTGCTGCACATGGTGATGTGTGCTGGCTATGGCCAGGAGGTGTGGCAAAGGAGTGGAGAAGAAGGTAGAGGAGAAGCGGTGGGGTGTCCCTGCACTTATTCCACGCATCCCCACAACTGCCATCCATCTTCTTTCCCATCCTGCTTTCCCAGAGCATATTGCCCTCAGCAAGAGGAAGCCCTTTCCCATGAGCCTGCAGCGTGGCTTCCCTCCATGGTCTCCCACACAATTATAGCTTTTTCCATGAGTATAGCAGAGGTAGTGGTCCCTGTTTGCTGGACTGCTATAGATAGCTGTGTGCAGAGACACTGTAAGACAAGGGTGTATGTGTCCTTGAAAGGCCCAGGGGCCAGAAGACATCCCCTAGGATATCTAGGAACACCCATCTTATACCCACCAAGGGCAAAGCCTTTCTCCCTGAACAGCTCAGGAGAGCATACACGGAGTTAAACCTCATTTGATTTCTTCCTGCCCAGCTCTCCAGTCTGTCCAGGTCTTGCTGAATGGCAGCACAGCCTTCTGGTGTGTCAGCCACTCCTCCCACATTTGTATCATTGGCATAATTGCTGAGGGTGGACACTATTCCCTCATCAACGTCGTCGATGAAGATGTTGAAGAAGACCAGACCCATCACCAACCCCTGGGGAATACTGCTAATCACAGGTCTCCAGCCGCACTCTGTGCCACTGATCACCACTCTCAGAGTTCAGCCAGTCAGCCAGTTCTCAGCCCACCTTACTATCCACTCATCTATCCCACGCTTTCTCAGCTTTGTTAGCTGGATGTTGTGGGACACAGTATAAAAAGCCTTGCTGCAGCCAAGGTAGACGACATCCAGTGTTTTCCCCCATCTACCCAGCTGGTGATGTCATCATAGAAGTGAACAATATTGGTCGAGCATGATTTCTACTTGGTGAATCCATGCTGACTACTCCTCATAGCATTATTCTCTATGAAAGAAGGTAGAGGAGAAGCAGTGGAGTGACCCTGCACTTATTCCACCCATCCCCAAAACTGCCATCCATCTTCTATCCCCTCAAGCTTTCCCAGAACAGCATTGCCCTGAGCAAGAGGAAGTGCATTCCCAAGAGCCTGTAAGGTGACTTGCCACCATGACATCCCACACACTTGTAGCTTTTTTCGTGAAGACAGCAGAGTTTGTGCTCCTTGTTTGCTGGACCGGTGTGGGTAGCTGTGGGCAGTGACACTGTAAGACAAGGGTGGATGTTCACTTGCCAGAGGCCATTCTTCTTCAGCTCCAATGGTCAGTGCCCCATAGAGGACCCTCTGCAGTGTGTTGCAACCAGCCATTTCTCTGGGAGTGGGGAAGGGGCTCCGTAACCATCCATCTTACACCCACCAAGGGCAAAGCCATTCTCCCTGAACAGCTCAGGAGGGTATACATGGAGGGATGAAACATCTGCAGCCAAGGCTGGGATGCAGAAATCTTTAATGAGTGTACAGAGGCAAAGGAGGTCACTCTAAGCAGAGGCCCCTCAGTGCAGGGATCACCAGGGCCAACGTAGGGGCAGTGTTCCTTGCCCATGGCAGAGTTCATGCAGGGCATGTGTCTGCTGTTACTGCAGTGAGAAGGCTGGCTCTGAGGAGCTCCACAACCAAACAAAGCAGAAGAACACAAAGGGAGAGAAGGAGGTAGGTGGAGGGATGGAAGGAGAGGCATGAGACATGTTTTCAGAAAGCACAGTCTGGCCCCTTCCTGCCAGCATTTGCCACAGGGGCTGAGATAGGCCAGGCATTCTGAAAGCAAGCGCGTGAATATTCTCTCTTTCTGTAGCACCGTGTTCATAATCCTAGGGAGAAGAACACCAGGGCCATGGCCAGTGGCTTCTTTAGCAGGGGAGGCACCTTCTGCCAAAGTAGCGGCTGGAAATGCCCGAGAGGTCACAGCACCCAGAGGTGATGGGGACTCCGTCACAGCTGAGGATGCTGCCAACAGCAGCAGAGGTGGAGGATCCCACAACTGTGTTCTGCGGGAAGGAGCTGAGGATGGGGCCGGGCAGGGTCACCACCACGGGAGAGGGCTCAATGACGACGGTGGAGTTCTGACACTGCCTGACGCAGGGCTCATTGCAGCTGCTTGCCAGTGGCGTCGGGCCACACGGCCGGCATGGCAGGCACTGGCTGTAGCAGGACATGTCTTGGGGCAGGAGATTCACCTGGGAAAGAGGACAGAGAGGAAGCAGAGCACATGGGTAGGTGACTTACCAGCCTGGTTACCCCATCACAAAAGAGCCAAAGCAACTGCTGAGGGTGGAGGTGGAGGCTGTGCCAGGAGGCACATTGTCTTCGTCGCTTTGTCCTGACAGGGCCCTTCAAAGAGCAGCCTGGCCCAGGAACACTCTTGCATAGTACATAAACCAAAAGCCGCCTCAGCCCCATTTCCCAGAATCAGTCTACACAGACTTTCTGTATACACCCTTCTCCCATGGCAAGGAACTCCGAGGCCCAGCATAGCAATGAACCACCATCAGATGAGATGTCTATTGATGCAAGATCCCTTCCACTTTGGGAGAGGAGGAGAGAGGGCTGCAGACTCACCTGGTTCCCAAGGAGGAGGAGGTGAGAGAACTGGATGGGAGAGCAGGGAGCTGGGCTGCTCTTTATACTGGTCCTTCATTGCTGTAGGCCATGAGACAGCCTTAACAAAGGTCATAATTTTTTATCAAGCTCATCCTGAATGCAAACTATCCCAACTAATAGTATGTATGGGCTGTGTGTTGGTTTCCTACACTGCTGCCTTTTCATTTCCAGATTTAAATCTTGCCCATGCCCCAGTGAAGGATTCTTTGAAGTACTGGGATGAAAGGCCCTAGGATTTCTAGGCAGGAATGCATTAGCAAAGGCAGAAGACTCACGTGATAGATGTGTCTTGAGCAGTCAGGTGATGTGTGTCTGGGTCACTTTGTTGGGACTGTTTGAAGTGCCATACTCAGGAAGAAGCTCCCACAAGCTTCAGTTGATTTCTGAAGGACTCCTGTGCATGAGAACGTGTCACATCCTTCCCTTTTCTTCCCTATTTAATGCTCTCTTGGTCCCTTGTTGCCTCCTCAGGTGCGTGATTGGTTCTACTGGCTTTTGATCCCATCCCCATTTACACTGCCTTCCAGAATTTATATTCTTTCCCTTTTCAACTCTGCCCTTCTCTGTGCAGTCTGAGAGCTGAGGATGGGGCCTGTGAGAGCGATTATCATAGAAGACGTTTGGATGGTGACGGTGGAGTGACAATGGCATTGCCTCCTGCAGGGATCATTGCAGCTGCTGACAGTGGGGTTGGGCTGCAGGGCTTGGCACAGCAGGCACTGGTCATAGCATGACATGTGTTGGGGCAGGAGGTGCAAGTGTGAGAAAGGGCAGTGAGGAAGCAGAGCACAGGGATATGTGAGGAGCAAAACGTCTTCATGCAGCCATGACCTGAAAAGAGTGGTGAGGACCAACAAACGTGCTGTCTCTCTCTTAGGTGAAAATCCTACTCAGCCAGGTCCCACATAGTCTCTGAGTCACACCTTTCCTGACTGTGACCTCTCATGACTACCGTCGCCAATACCTATCACAACATGTATTGGATTTACTGGAAAAGGATATGGGGAAAGGGCTTCAGATACACTGGGTTCCCAAGAATAAGAAGACAAGGGAGTCAAGGATCTCAGCTGGCTTTTCTGGTGACCCTTTACTGCTCCAGGCCCAGAGGTAGCCTCCACAGCAGTGTTAATTTCTAGGGTTCTCGTGATGAATGGAAAACCTCCCAGTTAATGACATGGGCTGTGGGGTTCTTTCCCCCTGTACACTGTCTTTTCATTTCCTGGCTTATGCCACACCCATTCCCTCTTAGAGGCTCCTTCACAGTGCTGGGATGGAGAGGCCCCAGGATTTCTGGGCCAGAACTGAGTCAGTAGTGGCAGAGGACTTGGCTCAAGCACCAGATGGGTCCAGTGCAGATGAGTGATGATGGCCTGGGGCACTGTGGTGGCGTTGTTTGTGACTGTGGTAACAGGAAGGGGCCCAGCTGCTCCCAGCCCTGCAAACCTTGCCTAGTCACCTGTGGGCTTTCCTGCATGTGGACATGACATGTCTTCCTCTTTCCCTCTCTCCCAACTTGCTCCAACAGTCCCGTGGGGTGGGACTTTTGTCCAGAAGTTAGCAGGGGCTGATTAATAGTGGTTTAAACTAGATTTGAAGGGGGAAAGGGACAAAACCAGGCCCACCAGTGATAAGCTAGGGGACTAAATGACAATTTTTGAGGAACTGCATGCTAGTGAGGCCCCACAAGGTCTGCTATTCTGCCCCACAAGGAGCTAAGTTGAATGAAATGCATCTGAATTTTCTCATATATACACATGCGGCATGAGAAATAAACATATCAGGTCCCTGAAATGCTTGTATATTAATACATGTAGCATGGGAAACAAGCAGGAGGAGCTGGAAGCCACAGTGCAACTGGAAAACTATGATCAAATTGTTATCACAGAAACATGGTGGGATGAATCAGGGCAATCAGTGCAAAATTTAGTTGGCTGAAAGCAGGAACTAGCCCTCAGTAGTCGAGGCCAGCAACTTCAGAGCTGGCCCAGCCGCAGTGACCAATTATGAGTTACAGGGGGATTTGGGGCCCTTGCTTCACCAGCAGTGACCCGGGACAGCGGTGTTATGTGTAGTGGATATTTGTTCATTGTCTTGCTGTAAATGTAAATAAAGAGAATCACTTGTGCCTTCTTACACATCCTTGTATAACCACGAGACTGGGGAAGCGGAGATGGTTAATGTATGTATATAGTTCTATTGGATTTTGGTGATCAATGTATGTATATGGTTCTTATATTCAGTGGTTAAATGTATGCATATAGTTCCTGTGTTCAGCAATGGTCACCTGATAGGAACAGCCTGGACCAGTGTTGTTGCTAGGCAGAAGACTATGGGGAGGGCATGCGTGTGGTCTGGGGTCGAGAAGATTTGAGAAGATTCCAGAAGGTGAAGAGGGCATGCTCGGAGGAGGACACGCCCCATAATGAATATGCATTAGTAGAGGGGATATAAGCCTGAAATGGGAACTGGTGGGTGCATGCCGTTGGCAGAGCAGAGACTCTCCGGCCACCCAGCACTGTTCTGCTTGTTGTGCTTAGTGATAAATTCATTTATATCAATTTATTCAATTGGCTTCTAATCAATTTATAACAAGCGGCACAACCAGGCAGCACCACCAGCTCTCTCTTGAGAGGCTGACAGGGAGTGGGTATTGCCAGTACAATGGTGACTACTCCCATGCCTTCTGCCTAGAAAAAGCCTCCAGGAGGACAGGGACACCTTGCTGCCCACCATGAAGAGGGAGGGGCCATCAGCACGTGTGCACTGGTGAGCAGCTGGTGTGGCCAGGAGCAGGAGCTCTGCACCAACTATTGGCAGTCTGCAAGATTACAAACCTACCATGGTGTCCACTAGGCAGAGAGCTCACTCCAAGAAGACTGTGGTGACCCAGATGCAGGGCCTGCGTAGAGAGGTGCTGTTCAGGCCTGTGGCAGCAGTTAGTGCCTGAGCCTGCCACCGCCAAGGGAGGGCAGCAGGGAAACTGCCTGTTTTCAGGGGGAAAGTCTTCTCACCATGGTGGCTGAGCTCAAGGAGGAGGTGGAGAGACTAAGAAGCGTCAGGGAGTGTAAGCAGGAGATTGATTGGTGGAGTAACTCCCTGGTGTGCCAGAGAGAAGGACGCCAGGGGGATGCCATCCAGAGTGTGGTGGAGCCCCTTCCCTGTCACTGTTGAGCAGAGGGAGGAGATCAAAAAGAAGAGGAGGTTTGGAAGCGAGTTCCAGTTTGGCTTTGTGGTCACTCCTCCCACCCCTCCCCCCCCACTTCCCTCCCTCCCTGTCTTCCCCAGGTACCCCTCCATAATAGGTTTGATGCCCTGGATCTTGAAGGAGAGGTAGGCGAGGACATGGTGGAAGGCCTGCCTATGAGATCACATAGAAAAAGGCAGTTGACACCATGCCTCAAGACTGACTTCAAAAAGAACAAAAGAAGGGTAACTGTAGTAGGAAATTCCTTTCTGAGAGGAACAAAGGGCCCAATATGCAGAGTTGACCCTCATCAAAGGGAAGACTGCAGTCTACCTGGAGCCCAGATATCACCAGGAAACTCCCCAGCTTGGTATACTCAACAGACTACTACCCGCTTCTTGTCTTCCAGATGAGTGGGGAGGAAGCTGCATCCCATAGTCTAAGGGGAATGAAGAAAGACTTAAAGGCCTAGGGACGGTTGGTGAAGGAGTCTGGAGTGCAAGTTATTTTCTCCTCTCTCCCTCCATTCTCAGATGATGAGGTAGAACATAATAGAAAGATCCAGTCCATAAATGCTTGGCTATGTGACTGGTGCTACAGGCAGGGCTTTGGGTTCTTTGACAATGGCTGGTTTTATAAGACACCAGGCCTGACAGTAATACACAAGAAAGGTTTATTTCACAGAGGCAAAAGGGTTCTGGGACAGGAATTAGCAGGGTTCATTTGGAGAGCTTTAAGCTAGATTTGAAGGGAGTTGGGGCTGTAGCTGGGCTTGCATCAGTGGGGCAGCATTATAGCATTGAGGAAGACTGGGCGGCCTCCCACACCTAGGGTTAAGTTGGCATGCTCAGCTCGCAACCTGAAGTGCCTGTACACCAATGAACGCAGCATGGGGAATAAGCAGGAGCAGTTAGAAATCTGTGTTCAGTCAGGAGATTAAGATCTGGTGAGAATTTCAGAGACATGGTGGGACAGCTTACATGACTGGAATGTGGCCATGGATGGTTATGTCCTTCTCAGGAAAGGCAGACCAGCAAGGCGAGGTATCGGAGTAGCTCTTTATGTGAGAGAGCAACTACAATATATTGAGTACTGTCCAAGGGTGGATAAGGAGCGAGTTGAGAGACTGTGAGTGAGAAATAAGGGACAGGCTGGCATGTGTTACACTGTTGTGGGTATCTGTTACAGGCCACCAGATCAGGATGAGGAAGTTGACAAGGCCTTCTACAGGCAGCCCAGAGCATCCTCGCAATTACAGACCCTGGTTATTGGGGGGGATTTCACCTACCCTGACATTTGCTGGAAGGCCTACTCAGCCAACCATCTGCATTTCCTGCAGTGCATTGATGAAAACTTCCTGATGCAAAAGGTGGATGTGCCAACTAGGAGAAGAGGGCTGCTGGATCTTGTCCTCACTAACAAGGAGGGGCTGGTTGAAGCAGTGAAGGTTGAGGGCAGGCTTAGTAGCAGCGACCATGAGATGGTGGAGTTCAAGATCTCATCTGTTAGAAACAGAATACCCAGTAGAATTGCAACCCTAGACTTCAGTAGAGCCAACTTTGGCCTTTCCAAGCAATTGCTAGGGGGAATCCCATGGGACACAGGGTACTTGAAGTTAAAGGGACCCAAGACGTTTGGTTAGAATTCAAGGACTGCTATTTCCAAGCTCAAGATCAGAGCATCCCAACAGGTTGGAAGTCAAGAAAGAGAGCCAGGAGACCTACATGGTTAAAGAGGGAACTGCTGGGCAAACTCAAGTTGAAGAGGAGAGTTTACAGATCATGAAAGGAGGGGCTGGCCACTTGGGAGGAATATAAGACTGTTGTCTGAGAATGTAGGGAGGCAACTAGGAAGGCTAAGGCCTCCTTAGAATTAAACCTTGCAAGAGGAGTCAAGGACAACAGAAAGGGCTTCTTCAAATATTTTATTCTTCTGGGTACCCTGGAGGCACCAGAGGAAGTCAGAATAAAGGAGGAGTTTGCCTCAGTTGATGACTGGGTTAAGGACTGATTAAGCAAGCTGGACATCATAAATCCATGGGTCCTGCGGGTGCTGAGGGAGATGATGGAAGTAATTGCTAGGCCACTCTCCATCATCTTTGGTAAGCTGTGGGTAACAGGAGAGGTGTCTGAGGACTGGAGGAAAGCAAATGTCACTCCAGTCTTCAAAAAGGTCAAGAAGGAGGATCTGGGTAGCTATAGACAGGTCAGCCTCACCTCCATCCCTGAAAAGGTGATGGAACAACTTATCCTTGGTGTTGTCTCTAGGCATATCAAGGACAAAAGGGTCATTAGGGGCAGTCAACATGGCTTCACCAAGGGGAATTCATGCTTGACCAACCTGGTAGCTTTTCTGAAGACATAAGGTGGATAGATAATGGTGAAGCAGTGGATATAGCCTATCTCGATTGTAAAGCATTTGACAGTCTCCTGCAGCATTCTCACAGCTAAACTAAGGAAGTGTGGTCTGGATGATCGGGTAGTGCAGTGGACTGTGAACAGGCTAAAAGGAAGAAGACGAAGACTTGTGGTCAATGAGACGAAGTCTAGTTGGAGGCCTGTATCTAGCGGAGTCTCTCAGGGGTCATTACTGGGACCAGTATTATTCAATATATCCATCAACAACTTCGATGAAGGAATAGAATGCAGTGCCAGCAACTTTGCTGATGACACTAAACTGGGAGGAGTGACTCACATGCTGGAAGGCTGTGCTGCCATCCAGTGGGACCTAGACAAGCTGGAGAGTTGGGCATGAAGAAATTTAATGAAATATAACAAAGGGAAGTGTACAGTTCTGTATCTGGGCAAAAACAACGCCAGGCACCAGAATAAGTTGGGAACTGACCTGCTGGAGAGGGAAAGGGAAAGGGACCTAGGGGTTCTGATGGACAGTGTGATGACCGTAAGCCAGCACTGTGCCCTTGTGGCCAAGGAGGCCAATGGCATCCTGGGGCATATTAGAAGGGGTGTGGTTAGTCGGCTGAGAGGTTCTTCTCCCCTCTACTCTGCCTTGGTGAGACCACATCTGGAATATTGCATCCAGTTCTGGGCCTCTCAGTTCAAGAAGGACAGGAAACTGCTTCAGAGAGTCCAGTGCAGAGCCATGAGGATGATTAAGGTAGTGGAGCATCTCCCTTATGAGGAAAGGCTAAGGGAGCTGGGTCTCTAGCTTGGAGGAGAGGAGACTGAGGGGTGATCTTTTTAATGTTTATAAATATGTAAAGGGTGAGTGTCAGGAGGATGGAGCTAGGCTCTTCTCAGTGACATCCAATTATAGGACAAGGGGCAGTGGGTGCAAGCTGGAACAGAGGTGGGTCCGCTTAAATATGAGAAAAAACTTCTTCACGGTGAGGTTGACATAACACTGGAAGAGGCTGCCCAGGAGGCTTGTGGAGTCTCCTTCTCTGGAGACATTCAAAACCCACCTGGATGCATTCCTTTGTGACCTGATCTAGGTGTTCCTGCTCTGGCAGGGAAATTGGACTATATGATCTTTCAAGGTCTCTTCTAGTCCCTAACATTCTGTGATTCTGTGAATCACAAAGCTGGAACATTGGAATGGAGGGCTACAAGCTTTACAGGAGAGACAGGCAGGTTAGGAAGGGTGAAGGTGTTGCCCTCTATGTTAGGAAATTGATAGATTGCGAAGAGTTCCCCCTAAGAAAAGGCCAAGAGCAGGTTGAGACACTGTGAGTAAAAATTAAGGACTGGACCAGGTAAGGGCATCTTGTGGTTGGGGTCTACTACAGGATGCCTTATCAAGAAAAGTCTGTTGAAGAGGCCTTCTTGCCCCAACTACAGCAAACATCACAATCACAGGCTCTCATCCCCCGGGGGGATTTCAACCACATGAATGTTTGCTGGGAAAGCCACACGGCAGGCAGTAAGCAATCCAGGAGACACTTGGAATCCATTGAAGAAAACTCCCTTGTCCAGATACTAGAGAAACAAATCAGAGGAGACGCGTTACTGGACATGGTGCTGACCAGTGTAAAAGAACTCATAAAAGAGTTTAAGATTGGAGGAAGCCTAGGTTGTGGTGATCACACCCAGGTTGAGTTTGTGATCTTGAGGGATATGGGCCTGGCAAAGAGTGAAGTCAGGACCCTAAATCTCTGAAGAAGAAACTTCCAGCTGTTAAAATACCTGGTGGATGCTATCCCATGGAACATGGTCCTTAGGGACAGAAGATCTGATCAACATGGCTGAATAAGGATGTGCTGGTCAAACAGGAGGAAATGCACAGACAGCAGAAATAGGATCCTGGGAAGAGTACAGAAGCGCTGTCCAGATGTGCAGGAATGGGATTAGGAAAGCCAAGACAGAACTAAATTTTGCAAGGGATGCAAAAAATAACAAGGGGTTCTACAGATACATTGGACACAAAAGAAAGAATAAGGTAAGTGTAGTGCCTCTGACAAATGAAGATGGAGAACTGGTAATGACAGATGTGTAGAAGGCAGATGTACTTCTTCACCTCGTAGTAAATGGTTCCATATTCAGATGGAGACTAGTGATGAGTGGTGTCCCTCAGAGGTCTGTCTTAGGACTGGTGCTTCTCAATATCTTCATCAATAATATAGATGATGAGATTGAGTGCACCCCTGTACTTGGTAGAAGCATGAACTTGTGAATCCCCTCAGCACTAGACATCTTGGCAACAGGCGGGCCGTACCAAGGACTGTGCTCAAGGGTGATAGGGCTGCACAGGCAAGCTGTACCTGCTGTCCATGCCTGGGTGCACTGCTCATGATCAGGTAGGTGGTGGAGGAAAGGGGAAAGTGGAGTAGAGATAGAGGACCATCCCCAAGACAATTACCCATTCCCAGTTTCAGCCATCCTTTGGG
>JAACYQ010024872.1:0-10078 GCA_011075105.1 Heteronetta atricapilla
AATTAACACCTATACATATTCATTACCTGAATGTGCCTACTCTCGCTCGTATGCTAATTAGCTTATCAGTCCTTTGCCCTTGCACAGTATTCTCTGGTGGTCGTCCAGGTGGTCGTTGGGATGAAGTAAGATGTCTTCATCAGAGTTGAACTTTTCACCTTACCTTCTTGCACGTGCTCTCTGAGCCTTTGGTCTCAGTCCAATCCATAAGGTTGGTTTGTCTCGGTTCCCAAGGTCCGAGGGCCCCCTGTTATCTAGGCACCTTGCAGGTATGACCTTCTTTTAGTCCTCCTCCTTACTCCCTATCATAAATCTGTGCTGGCAGCTTTTAGTCCTCCTCCTTACTCCTCATCTGTGCATTCTCTCATGCTGTATTTGCATGTACATTTTGTATTTTCCCAGCGCAGCACAAGCACAGTACATCACAAATGTAACATTCTATTTTCCAAGCACAGCACATAGTAAGCAAAGAGCGTTGCCTACATATTTATTCTTAATCAGTCGTTCTCTAATTTGTAATCCCATGTTTCAATCCCCCCTTTTCTGCAAAATCTAGTAAATTCTTTTACTTAATACAACAATTTTTCTTCCCAATCTCTATGATATGTATCCCTCAAAGCCTTGCAATGTGCTTCCGTCAAGGAGGCTAATATCACCATTCGTTGTAATAATTTCCAATTCCAAATGAGCAAAAAAAGACAATATTAAACTTATACCAACTAATATCAATAGAACAATAATTAGGTGAGATCATGTGTTCAAAATCCCAGTTGCAGTTGGCGACCATCCAAAGAGGGCATCCCACTGTTGTAGGAAATATAGCATATATTGTAAAATTTAATATGAGGCCCTAAACCTCCTTGATTTTGAGCTTTTGTCCATTGTTAGTCCAAAAACAGCTAATTACTACGGTCTGTGTTAATATAAAATTATACCAGCAATCTAATTTACCTGGGCAGATACAACCTTCCTGTTGGACATTTTTGGAAATTGGTTTCACTAAAATCCGCGTTAATTTCTTGTGGGTCGTCCCATTAATCATTCGGCACCCTATTTTAATTTCATCCCCTATGGTTCTTTGGTGTATCCACTCTTTCCCTAATTTTTACCATTCTGATAATATATGTAAATGGTCTCCATTTGTTCGCCAAATAACCACAACTTCTAGCTTTACATTAATGCTCTTATCTTCTATTGTTATGGCTTCAGACCAAGGTCACTCACCGTTCTCTATTGTCATAGGTCATCGGAGCACCTTTCAATTCTTGAATCACAATTACAACTATAAGCCACAAAAATAAAATGATTCTGTTAAATTAAATTTCTGCTAATTATATTACCAAATATTCCCAACCGTAATGTCCTCATTTTGTTTGACTAAGCTTCAGTTTCAGTTCACCGCCACCCGGCGTTACTTTCCAGAGGGTTTCTGGAGCTTTCTTCACTCAAGAATGGTGAATCCAAGCAGCTTGTTCTTTAATCTTGATTGCAGTATGAGTTGTCAGCAACACTTGATACGGTCCATTCCATTTTTGCTCTAGAGGTTGTCCTGAAAAAGTCTTTATATATACATAGTCCCCGGGCTTAAAGGGGCGGATTGGTTGATCCAACCCTTTAGTCCTGGTCCCTAAAATAAATTTATATACTTTATTTAATTGTTTCTGAAGTTCAGTTATATAAGTATGTAAATATTCTGATCCTAACTGCGTTAGATCCTCTCCACTAAATAGAAACTGATACGGCCTCCCGTATAAGATTTCAAAGTGACTCAAATTCTCTTTTACTCTGGATTTAACTCTAATTCTAAGTAATGCTAAAGGGGGGGATTGAGGCCATGACAAATTAGCTTCTTGTCCGATTTTAGCTATTTGTTGTTTAATTAAATGGTTCATTTTTTCTACTTGTCCACTTGCCTGCGGTCTATAGGGAGTATGTAGTTGCCAATCTATCTTTAGAATCTTACTTATCTGTTGTACCACTTGCACACAAAAATGTGAACCTCTATCAGAAGACATTGCTACTGGAATCCCAAAGTGTGGTATTATTTCATTTAACAAGACTTTAACCACTTCTCCTGCTTTGTTTGTTCAACAGGGAAAGGCTTCGGGCCATCCTGAAAACATGTCAGTCAGAACCAGTAAATAACGATACCCCCCTTTTCTAGGGAGTTCTGAAAAATCATTTTGCCACTGTTGTCCCGGATAATTTCCTTTACCAATTATTCCAAAATTTATTCTATTCTTAGTATTGGGGATATTGTGTAAACAAATGCTACATTGTTAAGTTACTTGTTTTATTGTCTGACTCAGGCTCTTATGCAATGTGTCAGCTCCCCAGTGTGTTTTATTGTGTTCTGTAAGAACTGTGGGCCATATCAAATTAGAGGGTATTACTACTTGGTTATCTTTTAAATATACCCATCCATCTGGTTTCATGTTACCTTTCAAATCTTCAATTAATTTTAAGTCTTCTTTTGTATAATTTGGCTTTTGGTTTATGTATATAGTTTGGACTTTACCATCTGGTATCAAAGACAATGCCTTCACTTCAGTTAATCCAGCTACCCGCTTAGCCTCTTGATCTGCCAATCAATTTCCAATTTCAAAATTGGCGTTCCCCTTTTGGTTTCCCTGACAATACATGATAGCTACCTTTTCTGGTTGTTTTACCGCCTCTAACAATTTTAAAATTTCTTCAGCATGTTTTATCTGTTTTCCCTGAGCGGTCAGCAATCCACGTTCTTTCCAAATCGCTCCATGAGCATGCACCACGCTGAATGCATATTTAGAATCTGTCCAAATATTTATTTTCCTTCCTGCTGCTAGTTCCAGTGCTCACGTAAGAGCAATTATCTGTGCTTTCTGGGTGGATGTCCCAGGGGGTAATGATTTGGACTCGATTACCTGTTGAGTGGTTGTAACAGCATACCCTGCTTTACATTGTCCTTGTTTCACAAAGCTGCTTCCATCAGTATACCAAGATTTGTCAGCATCTTCTAAAGATTATTCCTTAAGATCAGGTGGATTAGAATACACAGTCTCCATTGTTTCTATACAGTCATGTGTTTCATCCCCTTCCCGGTTTCTAAATACTCTTCAAGCCTCTTCCACCAACCTTTCCAAATCTCTTATATCTGGTTCCTTCATTTTCTGAAGTTTCCCCCTTATATCCTTGGCGGACTGTCCTAGGAATAATGAAACCAGCTGTAGTTTTCCCTCCTCAGATGAGGGATCTAAGGTGGTGCACTTTTGCATGGCTGTTCTTAAACAGTCAAGAAATTCCGTGGGTGTCTCAGATTGTCCCTGTTTTATTGTATATAGTCTTGACCAATTAATGGATTTTGGTATCACATTTACCAAAGCAATTCTTATCCATTCCTGGTATCTTTTTAATAATTGATACTCATTGTCATCATTATAGTCCCAATTAGGGTCTGTGCTAGGCACGTGAACTTCCACTGTGCCTGGTAGCGCTCCCGTTATTGTTTGAATCTGTACTTGTGTCCAAGCAGTTTTAATTACTAATTGTTTTTCTGTCTCGGATAATGCAGCCAGCATTATCTCTATATCCTTCCAATCTGGATCTAAGTTTTCCACAATTAGCTCAAATCTTTTAGCAACTGCCTCCACATCATCTCGGTATCCTTTTCCTGCTTTTTTTCCAGGAATCTAAATCATTTGTTGTAAAGGGCACCTTTATTCTGGCAGGCCTGTTAACTCCCATGGCTTGCCACAAAGGGGCTTGAATTATTGGCCCTGCTTTACTTCTTGTACGAGCAGTTATTGGAATAAATTCCTTTTGATCTAAATCATCTCTTGTTCCTTCAGCTCCTGTTTCCTTACCTACACCGCCATCTATCTGCACAGGAGGTAGAGGCAAAACAAAATTACGGAATCACAGAATCACAGAATAGTCTAGGTTGGAAGAGACCTCTAAGATCACCGAGTCCAACCTCTGACCTAACTAACAAGTCCTCCACTAAAGCATATCCCTAAGCTCTACATCTAGACGTCTTTTAAAGACCTCCAGGGATGGTGGTCAACCACGTCCCGGGGCAGCCTATTCCAGTGACTAACAAACATTTCAGTAAAGAAGTTTTTCCTAATATCCAACCTAAACCTCCCCTGGCACAATTTTAGCCCATTCCCCCTTGTCCTGTCACCAGGCATGTGGGAGAATAGACCAACCCCCACCTCACTACAGCCTCCTTTGAGGTACCTGTAGAGTGTGATAAGGTTGCCCCTGAGCCTCCTTTTCTCCAGGCTAAATAGTCCCAGCTCCCTCAGCCGCTCCTCGTAAGACTTGTTTCTCCAGACCCTTCACCAGCTTCGTAGCCCTTCTCTGGACCCGCTCAAGCACCTCCATGTCCTTCTTGTAGCGAGGGGCCCAAAACTGAACACAGTATTCGAGGTGCGGCCTCACCAGAGCTGAGTACAGGGGGACAATCACTTCCCTGGACCTGCTGACCACGCTGGTTTTTATACAAGTCAGGATGCTCTTGGCCTTCTTGGCCACCTGAGCACACTGCTGGCTCATATTCAGCCAACTATCAGCCAATACGCCCAGGTCCTTCTCTGTCAGGCAGCTTTCCAACCACTCATCTCCCAGCCTGTAGCTCTGCTTGGGGTTGTTGTGCCCCAGGTGCAGGACCCAGAACTTGGCCTTGTTGAACTTCATGCAGTTGGCCTCAGCCCACCAGTCCAGCCTATCCAGATCCTCCTGCAGAGCCTTCCTACCCTCGAGCAGATCAACCTGTGCACCTAACTTGGTGTCATCTGCAAACTTACTGAGGCTGCACTCGATCCCCTCATCCAGATCATTGATAACGATGTTAAAGAGGACTGGCCCCAGTACCGAGCCCAGGGGGACTCCACTAGTGACCGGCCTCCAACTGGATTTGACTCCATTCACCACCACAACTCTCTGGGCCCGGCCATCCAGCCAGCTCCTAACCCAACGAAGCGTGCGCCAGTCCAAACCATGAGCAGCCAGTTTCCTGAGGAGAATGCTGTGGTGAATGGTGTCAGAAGCTTTACTTTTGTCAAGGTAGACCACATCCACAGCCTTTCCCTCATCCACTAAGCATGTCACTTTGTCTTAGAAGGAGATCAGGTTCATCAAGCAGGACCTGCCCTTCATAAACCCATGCTGACTGGGCCTGATTGCCTGCTTGCCCTGCAAGTGCCGCATGATGACGCTCAAGATAATCTGCTCCATGAGCTTCCCTAGCACTGAGGTCAAACTAACACGTCTATAGTTCCCTGGTCTACCTTCTGGCCCTTCTTGTAGATGGGCGTCACGTTTGCTAGCCGCCTGTCGAGTGGGACCTCCCCTGATAGCCAGGACTGCTGATAAATGATGGAAAGCGGCTTGGCCAGCTCTTCCGCTAGTTCTCTCAATACCCTCAGGTGGATCCCATCCAGCCCCATCGACCTGTGTACATCCAAATGCTGTAGCAGGTCTCCAACCATTTCCTCGTGGATTATGGGGGCCACAGTCTGCTCCTCATCCCCTTCCACCAGCTCAGGGTACTGGGAGTCCAGAGAACAACTGGTTTTGCTGCTATAGACTGAGGCAAAGAAGGCATTAAGCACCTCAGCTTTTTCCTCATCTGTGGTAACTAAATTTCCCTCCACATCCAGTGAAGGGTGAAGATTCTCCTTAGTCCTCCTTTTTGTGCTGATACATTTATAAAAACATTTTTTGTTGTCTTTAAAAGCAGTAGCCAGATTGAGCTCCAGGTGAGCTTTGGCCTTTCTAATTTTATCCCTGCACCACCTCACAACATCTTTATAGTCCCCCTGAGTGGCCCACCCTCTTTTCCAAAGATTATAAACCCTCTTTTTTCTCCTAAGCTCAAGCTGCAACTCCCTGTTCAGCCAGGCCAGTCTTCTTCCATGCCAGCTCATCTTTGGGCACGTGGGGACAGACCACTCCTGAGCCATTAAGATTTCTTTCTTGAAGAGCGCCCAGCCTTCCTGGGCTCCTCTGCCCTTCAGAACCACCTCCCAAGGGACTCTGCCAACCAGTGACCTCTGCCAACTCAAAGTCAGCCCTCCGGAAGTCCAAGACAGCGGTTTTACTGGTCCCCTTCCTGACTTCGCCAAGTATCAAGAACTCTACCATTTTGTGGTCACTCTGCCCGAGACAGCCCCTGACCACCACATCTCCTTTTATAGGTTAGCTCTCAATTAATTACCAGAGAGGGTCATTTCCAATAATACAAATGATTTTATTAAGTAAGCAGCTAACAAGCAAAACAGCGTTGGGCAGCCGGGGAGTCTCGCTCTGCCAACGGCACGCGCATAGTCCTTGCCAACGACCCCTTTTATCGCCCCTTAGTTCCAGGTTTCAGGTGCACGTCTGGATATCTTCTACGCTTGTGTGTGCTGTTGCTAGGGGGTCGTCCAGTTCCCTCTGGTGGTCGTGAAGATGAAGATTGTAATCTTCCTCTGCGTTGTTGTTTTAACCCTCCTTCCTTATTTGGTCATGTCGGCCCAGCATGAAGCGGGAAGGCAGAATGCTGCAACACTTATCAACAACTTATCAGAAAGAGGTTACCGTGACTTGGAGCAAGGACGCAGGAAGGGGGGCCTCCCCCCTTTTCCTCCCTGCTATCCCACGAACAGATGCTTTATGTACTTTCTTGTTACATTAAGTGAAAGGATTTCATAATGTCTAGTTAGGTGTTTCATAGTTTCTTTTCTCAGCAGGAGACTTTCACTACCCCCACTCCTTCAAGCAGAACTCCTTGCTCTTATAATACAAAAGACAATGAACAAACATCTATTGTATATTACAATCCCACCAGGCCTTCTCTGTTAGTGAACAGAAGGTCTAGCGGGGCACCTCTCCTGGTAGGCTCGCCAACCAGCTGTGTCAGGAAGCTATCTTCCACGCCCTTCAGAAACCTCCTAGACTGCTTTCTCTGGGCTGTGTTGTGCTTCCAGGATATGTCTGGGAAGTTAAAGTCCCCCACGAGAACAAGCGCTGACGATTTTGCAACTTCTGCCAGCTGCCTGTAGAACTCCTCATCTGTCTCCTCATCCTGGCTTGGCGGCCTATAACAGACCCCCATCAGGATGCTTGCCTTGTTGGCTTTCCCTCTGATCCTAACCCACAGTGACTTGACCTTATCATTCCCAGCCTCAAGTTTGATGACATCAAAACACTCTCTAATATAGAAAGCCACTCCACCACCCCTTCTGTGCTGCCTGTCCCTTCTGAAGAGCCTATAGCCAAACATTGCAGCATTCCAGTCATGAGAGTGGTCCCACCATGTTTCCATGACGGCAATCAAGTCATAGCCTGCCTGCTGCACAATGGCTTCCAGCTCCTCCTGCTTGTTGTCCATGCTGCGTGCATTAGTGTAAACGCACTTCAGTTGAGCATTTGCCTTCTCCCTCAGCCTTGCCATTGTTCCCTCTGGCACACCTGTAACAAGCTTTGTTTCATCCCCGGCCCCCTTCTTACCTAGTTTAAAGCCCTCTCAATGAGCCCTGCCAGATCCTGGGCTAGGATCCGTTTTCGCCTTGGAGTCAGTTGGGACCCGTCTGCGGCCATCAGGCCGGGTGCCGAGTAAAGCGCCCTGTGGTCAAAGAACCCAAAATTTCTGTGTTGACACCAGCCTCTGAGCCACGTGTTTATCAGGTGGGCTTTCCGTGTCCTCTCTGAACCCCTCCCTAGCACTGCAGGGATGGATGAAAACACCACCTGTATTCCTGCTCTGTCCACTAACCGTCCCAGCCCCCTGAAGTAACGTTTTATAGCCTTCAGGCTTCTCTCATCAATGTCATCACTGCCAGCCTGGACTATCAGTAGTAGGTAGTAATCGGAAAGGTGAACCAGGTTGGGAAGCCTTCTGTCAATGTCCCTGACCCTGGCCCCAGGGAGGCAGCAGACGTCCCTACGGGTAGGGTAAAGCCAACAAATAGGGCCCTATGTTCCCCTGAGAAGGGAGTCGCCCACAATGATCACCCTTCTTTCTTTCTTGGTGGAAGCAGTCTTGAGGCGTGGAGCAGACTTCCTCGCCCTAGGCTTCCTGGGTAAACTTTCTACCACATCCTCATCCACCGCTCTCAGAAGCTCCAGGGCCTCAAATCTGTTGCATAAGGGCACCTGGGAAGGTGGGGCAGGTGAGGGGGTGAGGGGGGGGGGCGTTTCCTTCAGTGTCGAGCAGGAACCTGTCTCCATTCCTCCTCGACTCCTGGGTCCCCTCCCTCTGCCCGACAGCAACCGGGCAGGGGGTCCACCCCATTTGGGGAGTCTCACTCTGGTGCCTCTCCTTCAGGCCTTGCAGGGAGTTGTTCCACCAGTCTGTCTCCCACTTGTACTCCCTGATGGCCCTCAACCTCTCCACCTCCTTGAGTTCTGCAACCAGGCGGACCAGGTCATCCACCTGCTTGCACCTCACGCACACAGTATCTCTGTCTCCCTCAGATGGCAGCAGCAGGCTCTGACGCTTCCTGCATCTAGAGACCTGCACTGCCGCATTTTTGAGCGGGCAGTCTGTCTGGGTGGCTACAGACTTTCTGGAGGGAGCTCTCTGCCTAGCTTGAACCATTGCGGCCTAGCTAGGGGTAGAATGCCGTCAGATGAGTTGTTCTTGGGGGGGGAAGGGGGGGGGTCGCTCTGCCCTCCCTGCTCGCCCTGCCTGTGCTAACTACCTCGCTAACTGCCGTGCCCTGCCCTGTTTGCCCGTCCTGGTCGCCCGCGCTCCTGGTCGCCCGCGCTCCCTAGGGGCTGCCTTTGAACGGCCGGGGAGGGGGCGCTGTTGGCTCCGCCTGCGCCTCGTCAGCCTCCCTCACGAGGGCTGCCGGGTCCTGGCGGCTCCCTCAGCTGCCTTGAGTGGCGTCGATACCGGGAAAATAGCCCTGCCTGTCCCGATCCCCCGCTCCGCTGTAGAACGTGTCTGCCCCGGAGCCAATCACCTCGGCAAGGGCAAAATCCTCCATTCCTTCCTCTGGTTCGCTTAATTTTAAACATCTTTGTCCAATACTACATGCCGAACAACACCTCTTCATTTTCCCAGCACCATCCTTCCTCATATCTTTTTCCATTGCCAATATTAAGAGATCTTGTGGTGCTAGGTTAATTCCACACCCCTTTTGCCATTCTGGGTGATTCCTCAGAGTGAAAAACATATCAGCGTACATTACCTCATCCCATTTTCCTTCTCTCCGTAGGAACAATATTAACTGTAACAAAGTGTTATAGTTTAAAGTTCCATTAACAGGCCACTTTTCTCCACATTCCAGCTTATAAGCAGCCACCATTGATTACAATATTTTATCAATGTTTTCCTGTACATGCTTCCACCGTCAGATCCTCCAATATCCTTCCAATGACTCAAAACACATCCTAAAGGGCTTTTATTTGAAATCCTACCACTTCGTCTTCCTCCCATTTTCTCAGTTCACACTCACAGAATGCACTTAACACTTACAACATGCAGCACGCAGGTATCTTTCCACAGCAACACCAATAACCTACTATTATTACCAAGAATATAGCCAAAATCACAATAACAGTAATCAGAGTCAAATTCCACATTCAATAAGTTGGGAAACCGAAATAAGCAACACTGTAACAAACGAACCTTATAAGCAAACTTGCCAGGTTCCATATGGCAACTCAATGCCAACAAAATCAAATGTATACTTAAGGTGCTAGCTACAAAAGTATACACCACCCTGCAGAAGTTTAACTTTTGTCTTCTGACTTATGGGCAGTTTCAAATGACCAGTCTACCAAACAAACAAACAAACAAAAATAAAGAATACCGTCACTTACAGCGATGGAGTCCTTGTCTGCCTCCACAGTGCTACGTTGAGTCAAGGAGTCCCTCTGGGAAATCCCGGGGGTACCCTAAGGAGTCCTATTTCCAGCGGGTCCTACAGCCCAGCAGAGAGGTTTCCCACCTGGGTCGCCAGATTGATTTAAAGAATGAAGTCAAAATTTCTTAGTGACTAAGTATCCTTCATTGACAGCATGCTGGATGCACGGGGGATCCTTCCGCCTAACATGCATACCCGAAGTGACAAACTATCTCATATTTATACAGCAGAACAATGAATAT
>JAACYQ010024888.1:0-23020 GCA_011075105.1 Heteronetta atricapilla
AAAGAATATACCACTTGAAGAAAATTGGAACTTTGTTCTTTGAATCAATCTGGCAACCCAGATGGGATAACCTCTCTGTCGGACCGCAGGACCCGCTGGGGACAGGACTCCCTAGGGTACCCCCGGGATTTCCCGGAGGGACTCCTCGACTCACTGGATCACTGCGGAGGCAGACAAGGACCCCATCAGTGTAAGTGAGTATATTCTTTATTTTGGTTTGGTTTTTTGGTAGACCGGTCATTTGGAGTCGCCCGTAAGTCAGAAGGGTAATCCTTTGCGGGGCGGCATTTGGTGTATACTTTTGTGATTGTTACCACAAGTATACTTTGGAACCCGAAGGGAGGAGCTCATCCCTGAGGTGTATTTGGAATTTGGGAAATTTTAAAACATCTTGTGTGTATGGGACTGGTTTGTGTGTTGAATGCAGGTTTTTGATACTCTGTGACTGAATGTGGATTTTTATGTTAGTCATTGTCTTTGTGATTTTGATTGTAACGATATTTGGATTTTGTTGTTATTGCGGGAAAATACCAGCTTGTTGCATTGTATAATTAAGAAGTGTTTCCAAACAATAACATGGGGGGGCAGCAAAGCGGAGGGATTCCAAAGAAGAGTCCATTAGGATGTATACTGAGTCACTGGAAGGATATCGGGGGATCTCCGGGTGGGACGGAAAATAAGAAAACGCTGATAAAATATTGTAGCCAGTGGTGGCCTCTTTATAAGTTGGAATGTGAGGGAAAGTGGCCACCAAACGGTACTTTGGATTACAATACTTTGCTGCAATTAATGTTGTTTTTGAGAAGAGAAGGAAAGTGGGATGAAGTATCTTATGCTGATATGTTTTTCACCTTAAGGAACCATCCGGAATGGCAAAAAGAATGTGGGATAAATCTGGCTCCGCAGGATCCTGTAATATTAGCAATAGAGAAGGATCTGAAACGGGATGGTATGAGTAAATTAAAAAGATGCTGCTCTGCTTGTAGTATCGGGCAGAGGTGCCTTAAATTAAACGAGCCAGAAGAAAGAATGGAGGATTATATGCCTCCGCTTTTGGGACAAGGAAGGAGTGCAACCAGTAACATGAGTAATGAATCTAAAATTGAAGAAAATGATGAAAAGTGGGGAAGCGAAGTGTTCTCCCCGATAGCCACTAAAACTCGAAGCAAAACTGGGCCAGTTATTCAGGCCCCTTTGCGGCAAGCCGTGGGGACTAATGGCCCGATTCGAATAAAAGTGCCATTCACAACTGCGGAGTTAGATTCCTGGAAGGAAGCTGTTAAAGGGTATCGAGACGATCCAGAGGCTGTGGCCAGGAGATTTGAGTTAATAGTGAGAAACTTGGACCCTGACTGGAGGGATATAGAAATAATGCTGACGGCATTATCGGAGACTGAAAAGCAGTTGGTAGTAAAAGCTGCGCAAACTCAAGTACAGGCACAAGTAACATCAGGGGTAATGCCGGGAACAGTGGACATATATGTGCCACGGGTGGACCCTAATTGGGATTATAATGATGAGAATGATTATAGGTTATTGAAAAGATACCAACAATGGATTGGAATTGCATTAGAAAATGCAATACCTAAGTCTGTGAATTGGTCTAGATTATATACTGTCAAGCAGGGACAGACAGAGACACCCACGGAGTTTCTGGACCGATTGAGAGCTGCAATGCAGAAATTTACTACTCTCGACCCATCTTCAGAGATAGGTCAGTCACAGGTGGTCTCACTATTTTTGGGTCAGTCAGCGGAAGACATAAGAAAGAAGCTTCAGAAACTTAAGGAGCCAGATGTGAGGGATTTGGAACGATTAATAGAGGAGGCCTGGAAGGTATTTAGGAATCGTGAAGGGAATGAGCGACAGAAGTTGGGAAGGACTATAGCAACAGCCACAATAGCTGCTCTGCAAAAGCAAGGTGATGTGAAGAGAGGAAAGGATCGAGGAGGTTTGCAGGGAAGGGGAATGAGACCCCCTTTAAGATCGGACCAATGCGCATACTGTAAAGAATTGGGCCATTGGTGGAAGAGGGAATGCCCGCGGCTACAAGAGGGCAGTAAAGCATTGGTAGCAAACGTAGCCACGGGAGAATGAGGTAGACCGGGGGATTCTACCCTAGCAGATCCACTGGTTAAAATGAAGCTAGGGAAAGCAGGACGAGAAATAGAATTTTTAATAGATACTGGAGCAACTTATTCGGTTTTGAATCAAAGATTAATACCAGAGGGGAAGGATTTTGTGACTGTAATTGGGGCTACAGGACAGCAGGAAAGAGCATTCTTTTTGGAACCTTTAAAGTATAAATTGGGAAAACAAATGGGAATACACAGATTTCTGTATCTGCCAGGCTCACCGAGGTCTCTGCTTGGCCGAGATTTGTTGGAACAATTGGGAGCAGAAATTATATTTGACAAAGGGAAAATGAAATTAAAAGTAAAGGAAGAACAATTGATAAATATGTTGAGCCTGGCATTGATATAGCCTATACAGACTGATCTCAGAATTGAAGTACCCCCAGAGGTAGTAGACCAAGTATATCCTGGAGTCTGGGCAACTGAGACCCCCGGGAGGGCAAGAAATGCAGATCCTATTATTATCAAGTTAAAGCCTGGGGAACGGCCTGTGAAGGTTAAGCAATACCCTCTGAGGATGGAAGATAGAAAAGGAATTAAACCCATAATAGATAAATTCTTACAATGTGGCCTTCTGAGAGAATGTGAGTCTGAGTATAATACACCTATATTGCCAGTCAAGAAGGCGGACGGGAAAAGTTATAGACTAGTACAAGATTTAAGGGCTATAAATAAAATCACAGAGGATATACACCCGGTGGTAGCTAACCCGTATACTCTGCTAACTAAATTGAAGGAGAACCAGGTCTGGTTTACCGTGCTGGATTTAAAGGACGCCTTCTTCTGCCTAGCCCTAGCTTCTGACAGCCAAAAGATGTTTGCCTTTGAATGGGAAAATCCAGACACTGGAAGGAAAATGCAATTAACTTGGACAATACTTCCCCAAGGATTTAAAAATAGCCCTGCTATTTTTGGAAACCAGCTATCTAAAGAACTGAAGGCGTGGGAACGACCAAATGTAAAAGGAACTTTGTTACAATACGTAGATGATTTGTTAATAGCCACTGAGACCCGAGATGAATGTATATTGTGGACAGTAAGCCTCCTAAACTTCCTGGGTTTAAGCGGATATCGAGTATCTCAACAGAAGGCTCAATTGGTAAAACAATGTGTTACTTACCTGGGTTTCCAGATTTCAGGAGGACAACGAGAATTGGGAATGGAACGAAAAGAAGCTATTTGCCGTACCCCAGAACCACAGACCATCAAGGAGTTACGAACTTTTCTAGGGATGACAGGTTGGTGCCGTCTATGAATTAATAATTATGGGCTAATTGTAAAACCCCTATATGACCTCATCAAGAATATCCAACCAAAATTGGTTTGGATGGGGGAGGCACGGGCTGCCTTTAAGAAGCTCAAATTGGAGCTAATGAAAGCACCAGCTTTGGGCTTACCGGACATATCTAAACCTTTTTGGTTGTACTCCTATGAGAGACAAGGGATGGCTTTGGGGGTGCTGGCACAGAAGTTGGGTCCCTACAGGAGGACAGTGGCCTACTTCTCCAAGCAATTGGATGAAGTGAGTAAAGGTTGGCCGGGTTGCCTTCGAGCAGTGGCTGCTGTTATTGTAAATATACAGGAAGCTCAGAGATTCACTATGGGACAGAAGATAACCATGCTGGTATCACATACTGTCTCGGTGGTCTTGGAACAGAAAGGGGCACACTGGTTATCCCCTCAAAGGATTTTAAAATACCAAGCGATATTGGTGGAGCAAGATGACGTAGAAATTGTGGTCACTAACATTGTGAACCCAGCTTCTTTTCTTAGCAATGCTCCTGGCGAGCCAGTGGTCCATGATTGCATCGAAACAATGGAAGCTGTGTATTCTAGCCGACCCACCCTTAAGGAGGAGCCTTTGGAAGATGCGGAGGAGTCATGGTATACTGATGGAAGCAGCTTTGTGAAACGAGGACAACACAAAGCAGGGTATGCGGTGACAACGACTCAACAGGTGATTGAGTCAAAACCATTACCTCTGGGGAAGTCTGCTCAGAAGGCAGAAATAATCGCCCTCACACGAGCATTGGAATTAGCAGCAGGGAAAAAGGTAAATATCTGGACAGACTCTAAGTATGCATTTGGTGTGGTGCATGCTCGTGGAGCTATTTGGAAGGAGCGTGGACTGCTGACATCCCAGGGTAAGCAGATAAAACACGCTAATGAAATACTGAAGTTATTAGAAGCAGTGAAACAGCCAAAAGAAGTGGCCATCATGCATTGCCGAGGACATCAAAAGGGAAATGCGGATCTGGAAGTCGGTAATCGATTGGCAGACCAAGAGGCAAGAAGGGTTGCAGAAACGGGAGAGGCAGAAGTAATGGCTATAATACCAGACGCTAAGATACAGACCCTAAACTTTGAACAACCACCTAGCTATTCAAAGGAAGACAGGAAATTGATAGAAGATTCTGATGCAAAGGTAAGGGACGATGGGTGGGCATATTTAGAGGATGGTAGGGTTATAGTGCCTTCCAACCTTATGTGGTTTTTGATAATGGGGGAACATCGGAAGACTCATTGGGGAGTGGATGCACTTTATAAGGAATTGAGTCAATCAATAATAGGGAGGAATTTATATACTACAGTCAAACAGGTAACTCAACAGTGTGATGTCTGTATGCATAATAATCCAAACACTGGAAACAGAGTGAAATTAGGGGTGATAGGGAAAGGGAATTGCCCAGGAAAAATGTGGCAAATAGATTTCTCGGAGTTACCTAGAAAGGGGGGATATCGCTACTTATTGGTCTTAGTCGATACTTTTTCAGGGTGGCTGGAAGCCTTTCCTTGTAGATCTAATAAGTCTAGGGAAGTGGTGAAAGTGTTATTGAATGAAATAATACCTCGATTTGGAGTCCCAGCAAGTATATCTTCAGATAGGGGTTCACACTTTTGTGCAGAGGTAGTTCAAAAGGTGAGTAGAATTCTAGGGATAGATTGGCAACTCCATACTCCATATCGACCTCAAGCAAGCGGGCAGGTGGAAAAGATGAATCATCTCATCAAACAACAAATAGCAAAGATAGGTCAAGAGGCAGGTATACCCTGGCCTCAGGCACT
Source organism: Heteronetta atricapilla (assembly GCA_011075105.1). Classification (NCBI taxonomy): domain Eukaryota; kingdom Metazoa; phylum Chordata; class Aves; order Anseriformes; family Anatidae; genus Heteronetta; species Heteronetta atricapilla. The sequence continues at coordinate 5,202 of JAACYQ010024888.1, forward strand.
TCCTTTGGCTTTGATCCGAATAAGAACAAAGCCTAGGAATAAGGAGAATTTAAGCCCTTTTGAAATATTATATGGGAGGCCTTACCAGACTCTAGGGGGGAAGATTTGACGCAATTAGGAACGGGATATTTGTGGAATTATATGATAAGTCTCCAGAAGCAGTTGGATCAAATAACTAAACATGTTCTGGGGGTAAGGGCTAGGGGACTGGACCAACCAATCCATCCCTTCAAGCCTGGAGACTATGTTTATGTAAAGACTTTTGCAGGTAACGCCCTGGAGGAGAAGTGGGCGGGACCTTACCAAGTGCTGTTGATTACACATACAGCTATCAAGATCCGGGAGCAAGCGGCGTGGATACACTACTCCAGGGTGAAGAAGGCCTCAACAAAGACATGGACCACTACTCCCACTGGACCAGTAAAATTAAGGTTTACAAGATCATAATAGCTGTGGGAGCATGGTTCTCAAACTTGGGCTGGGCAACTTGGAATGAGAACTTGCATCTTACATTAGTACAAACAGTATCTCAAGCCATTAATAAGACAAACTGTTGGGTATGTACTCATATGCCGGAACACGGGAATAAAGGTGTGTCACTAATTGGGATCCCCTTACCTGCAAATTTGTCATGGACTAATTTATGGGAGAATACTTCCTGGAACAGAAAGGATGAAGGAACTTTAGGACTGAAAGTAAGTAGTCTCATACCGTAGGAATCATATTACACTTGTGTACAAAGGTGTAACCCACCCAAAGGTATGGGAAAGCTGGACTGTATAGACTCTACCTATGTGGGGAACCAAACAGCCTGCAGCCAAACAAGGGATATTAGTACTCACAGTGGTTGGGCGAATTCAACTAGTTGGCCAGTACCAGAAGGAAGAGGATGGTATTGGATATGTAACAATAGTGCTCGAAAGACACTGCCTGAAAACTGGAAAGGGACTTGTACACTGGGAGCGGTGGTTCCCAATATGACAATACATGATACCGTCCCTCAAGGGTATTTGAGGAGTCACATACGCAGACTGAGGTCAGATAATCCGTTAATAGAAAGGTCTACAGCATTTCATGGTTTTGTTAGATGGTTTATCCCGTGGTTAGGGGTAAGTGAATTGGAAAAAGCAATCGTGAATATCTCAGCTATGATTGAGAGATTGGAAAACAGAACTCTGGATGCCATAAAAGCGCAACAAGAGGAAATATCAAGTCTATCACAAGTAGCGTTACAAAATCGGATGGCCTTGGATCTGTTATTGGCCGCCCAAGGGGGAGTCTGTACTGTAATAAACACGAGTTGCTGTATGTACGTAGACCAGAGTGGAAGAATTTCCACGGACCTCGAGGAAATATGGGACCAGACCAGAATACTGCATGAAATCAGTAAGGATGATTTGTCCTGGAGTTTTAATGAAATATGGAATACATTGACATCTTGGTTACCAAACTTCCAATGGTTGAAACAAATATTCATAGCTTTAGTTGTACTGGTAGGAATAGGGATATTTGTGTGTTTAATGTTTAGATGTTTAATTCTTTGCATGCCTGGTTATAGACTTGTATAACATCTAGGTGTTTGATTCTTTGCGTACCTGGTAATAGACTTATATGATGCAAAAGAATTTGCATGTTCTAGATAAAGGGGGGAATTGAATAAAGGGTTAAAACAACTAGGAATTGCAGATGGTCCTAAATGAGTGGGATGCTTAGGCAGGATGTGCAGAACAGCAGAACACCAGATAAGAAGAAGAGGCACTGTCCTTGGGATGCCAGAATAGGCCATAAAACTAGAGATAGCGGGAATACCGGCCATGAAACCAGCACAAACAGGATCTGTGGGCGAGCAGGTGTCCAAAAGTGTCCACTCAGCAGAAAATTGGATTAAAGGTGAAAAGTACATTGGGAGGAAGACTCGCAGCCTTCCTCCTTGGGACCACCGCCCACCCTCTGACGACCACTACTCAAGGACTAACTTTGTTCTTTGAATCAGAAGCGGGCTCAACCTCTTGATTGGAGATGTTTACTACACTCTCAAGACTGGACGGAAATAAGGATAAGAAATGTTATACTTCCTGGTATTGTTATTACAGGGGCAATTGAGCTACGGGCAAGAATGGAGGAATAACTTTTTCACTCTGGGGGAGGAAGTGGCTAAGGCCTTTAGCCTTAGTAACTGCTGGGTTTGTGGAGGACCGGGGGGAGCTGGAAGTTGGCCCTGGGTAGCTGGCCCGGTCGAACCTAAGTGGTGGGTTAGTAATTTGAGTGAAGTTCATAATGGGACACAATTTTGGAAAGAGGAAGGAGACCCGTGGAAATTGCACTCGTCAGATCGGGGTATATACTGTTTAAACAGAACGGGAACGGTACTGGTGGGAAAAAGCATTTGCAATTGGACTCTATCCCCTGGATATGATTGTACTGGTTCTGAATGTAAACCTATAAACTGCACAGCACACAGTGGGAAATGGAACACCACACATGTCCAGCTGAGAAACGGGACTTGGCTGAAATGCTCATATAGGGAATTCTTTGGACCTGGATGTGAAGCCGTGACAAGAGCACAAGCGACGAGACAATTTGACAGTGAGATCTTGAGCTGTCAGCGGGACAACACCACTAAAGAACAACATGTGGTAAGGGTCTACAGCTGGAAATGGCAAAATGAAAATGGGGGGAGAGTGTTCTTTAAATATTTCTGGTCAGCTCATAATATGACAGGTTGCCAAAAGGACTTGATTGTAGTTGTGAATGGAAATCTGATGCGGGGGCCTGGAGATGTACATATGGAAGAGACATTGTAACAGGACCACTTGGTAACAAAGATACTCTGTATGTTCATGCTCCAAGAAATAAAGAAGGATGGGATGGCCCTTTTCCAAATGGATCGTGGGCCCTAAAGGGACATTATTGGGTGTGTGGCAAACATGCTTATAAAAGACTACCAAAAAACTGGTCGGGAGTATGCTATGTGGGGTACATAAGACCCTTGTTCTTTTTATTGTCACAAATACAAGGGAATAATTTAGGAATAAGATTATATGATGATCTGAATAGAATACAACGATCCATTGATGTTTCCTTAGCAGGGGGTAGCGCTCAAAAATGGGGAGAAAATGAATGGCCTCCTGAAAGAATCATACAGTATTACGGACCAGCTACCTGGAACCCGAACGAGGTGGTATCAGGAGCCCGGGAACCTATTTATAACTTGAATCGAATAATTAGATTGCAAGCTGTCCTTGAAATTATAACTAATCAAACAGCAACAGCTTTAGATCTTTTAGCTGATCAATCCACTCAGATGAGAAATGCCAATTTTCAACGTAGAATTGTTTTAGACTACTTACTAGCAGAAGAAGGGGGTGTGTGTGGAAAACTGAATGATTCTAATTGTTGCTTACTAATTGATGATAATGGAAAAGTGGTTAAACAAATAACAAAGGAAATCAGAAAATTGGCTCACGTCCCAGTACAAACTTGGAGGAGTATGGATTGGGATTTGTTTTCCTGGCTGCCTGGTAGACCATGGGTTAAAAGAATGTTGTTTTTATTTTCATGTGGTATAATGATGTTATTGTTTATACCTTGTGTGATACCTTGTTTTACATTATTAATACACCGTATAATAAATAGTACCCAATTTGTAATGACTTCAATAGAGAAGAAAGGTGATGTATCAGTAATGATGCTTAAGAAATGGACTTCCCTCCCAGAACCGACAGATGAGATCCAATTGTTACTAGCAAAGGTTGAAGAGAAAACACGAATCAATACTATGAAAAAAGAAAGTGGGGAACTGTGAAATGTGTTCATTTGATTCGTGTGGTGTATGAAACAATGCTAGGGCTGCATGATGAAATGTAACTTTCTATCTAAGAAAAACAGAGTGATTAGTATACATAGTTCTTGTACTGTGCAAAATAAGAGTCTAGCAATTCGTGTAAATAGAGGGCTTGAAGGACGAACACTGAGACTCGAGTCTGGGAGATAAGAGGACCAAGGAGGTTTTTTTTTGGAAACTGCTGACTTTTGCATGGGACGCTGCCCAAGCTTCTGATGTCTGGTAAAGGGATCCACCAAATAAGGAGAAAGAGGGGAGTTGAAGGATGACTGAAAGACAAAGCTTAGGAGAAAGTCTACGAGCCTTCAGCACAAGAGACGCCCAGAAAGACCACCAGAGACTGATACGCATGCGCCTGGAGAGGGTCCGGATTCTGGGAACTAATTATAATAACCCTGCCTTTTCTAGGAATAGTGATAAATATGTATTAGTCTAGTAGTATAAAAATCAACCACCTGGTGTAACAGGTGTGTGTCCTGGTGGAGCAGAGACTCCCGGTGCACCCAGCACTGTTTGCTTGCCTCTATTTACTTAATAAATCACAAACTTTGATTAAAATCCTATTTGGTATTTAATCATTTATCACACCCCAGTAGAGTGAAGTATTTTCAAAGGGGGGAATGTTAGGGTTAAGAAACACTTCTTGGTAATGGGATGGGAGATTCACAGCCAAATATTATCATGTATATAATAAAGGAAGGCATAAATAAATGATAGAAGGATGGAGCAGAGACAAGACGGGCCTTGAGAGATAGAACAGGAACAACTTGATAAAAAGATAAGGTGGATAAGGTGGGTTAGGACTGAAGCCAAGAACTAATTAAAGTCAAGAACTGAAAAGGAGCATGTGCCAAGGAGAAAAGGTGAAAAGTTTAACCCTGAGGATGACTCCTTACTTCATCTGGACGACCCCCGGGATGACCACCAGTGAGCACCACGCATGTGTGAATGGGAGGAGAAATAATTAGCATACGAAGTGAGGCTGATGTCGTAAATATTAATGAATACTAATGAATATGTAACTTTTAGGATATTAATAGCAATTGGGATGTAACGGGATTTGAAGCCAGATTTGGGCGCCTGCCCTTGGTTTCCAGCGCTGAATAAAGCGCCTTCATATAATCACATTGTGGTTATGTGTCTGCTACGCGAACAAACTCACCCCAAGTAGGACTAGAAGACGTCTGGTAAGGGTCATAGTGAACGGTGGTCACAGCCCAAAGGGGTTGCAGCCCTTGGCAGACCTTCCCAGCCGCAGCACCAGTTCCCTATCCGGTCTTGCCCTCTTCCCTAATCTTAAAGGGGTGTACACTGCTGATAGCCTACCGTTACCTACAGGGGATAACGCGTAACTGATCCCTGTTATTGATAAATCTCTTCCCTTAATAGGTACCTATTCCAGAGTTTCTCTGTTTACTAATTTTACAGGAGTAATTACAATAAAGGAGTAATTACAATACAATTCCCACAGCAACTTAGCTTATACTCTTTGATGAAAGCTTCTTCAAGTCCATCTGATAGTTTAGTTTCTCCTGGTTCCAATGTTACTTTCCACTCTTCTACTGGACTTTTTACTTATGACACATGTCCATCCTTTTTCAGCAGTTCTCACAGCTGTTTCCTTGTTAATAGATAACAACTAATAGATGACAGTTAATAAATATCATCTGTTTTCTTGTTAATAAAGCAAGAAAGGGTCCTTCCCAGAGGGGAGATGAGTTTTCTTCTTTCCATGTTTTTTTTTAGAACCCTATCTCCCAGTTTTAACAGGTGAATTGCAAATCCTAAAGGTGGTGTCTGAGTCATCACCCCAGTTTCTCTTAACTCTTTTAATCTTCTACCAATGGCAATTATATATTTCTGGATACTACCATCCTCAACTACGTTGTTCCCTAGGGGCATCCCTTGAGAATAAGGCATGCTATATAATATTTCATATGGTGATAATACAGTCTCACTGGCCCCAGCTGCCGGAGAACAAGCAACCCGAGACGGCAAGGCGTCTCCTGAGTCACCCCTCTTTGTTCCCTCCTCTAAACTCTTCACATTGGTTGGAGAGCTGCCAGGCAGAGAAGGACCTGGGAGTGATGGTTGATAGTCGGCTGAATATGAGCCAGCAGTGTGCTCAGGTGGCCAAGAAGGCCAACAGCATCCTGGCTTGTATCAGAAACAGTGTGACCAGCAGGGCTAGGGAGGTGATCGTCCCCCTGTACTCGGCTCTGGTGAGGCCGCACCTCGAGTACTGTGTTCAGTTTTGGGCCCCTGGCTACAAGAAGGACATCGAGGTGCTTGAGCGAGTCCAGAGAAGGGCAATGAAGCTGGTGTGAGGGGTCTGGAGAACAAGTCCTATGAGGAGCGGCTGAGGGAGCTGGGATTGTTCAGCCTGGAGAAAAGGAGGCTCAGGGGTGGCCTTATCGCTCTCTACAGATACCTCAAAGGAGGCTGTAGTGAGGTGGGGGTGGTCTGTTCTCCCACGTGCCTGGTGACAGGACGAGGGGGAATGGGCTTAAGTTGCACCAGGGGAGTTTTAGGTTGGATCTTAGGAAGAACTTCTTTACCGAAAGGGTTGTTAGACATTGGAACAGGCTGCCCAGGGAAGTGGTGGAGTCACCATCCCTGGAGGTCTTTAAAAGACGTTTAGATGTAGAGCTTAGGGATATGGTTTAGTGGGGACTGTTAGGGTTAGGTCAGAGGTTGGACTCGATGATCTTGAGGTCTCTTCCAACCTAGAAATTCTGTGATTCTGTGATTCTGTGATTCCTGATGGCCTCATCGTTAAGGGTCTGATGTTATCACCAACCATGGGGCTTGTCGACCCCCATGGCCACACTCCCACATCTCCCCCTTCTTTATTAACATAAAAAAGCGTGATTAACACAAACTAAAACACAGAGAAAAACTACCAGGCATACTAATTCTATCTTTTAATAAAGTTTGTAACCACATACCCTGGGAGAGGCAGGTACTGAGTGCTGGCTAGCCAGGGGGAGCTCTGGCTGCCCCTCCAATTCCTGGAGTCCTTGTTTGTGAGTCCTGCATATGCCAGTGGGACCCTTCCAGACGTTGTTTTTTGTTTGAGCTGGAGTCCAAATTGCAGAGGAGGGTGCTGTGATCATATTAAGGCAGATGATGAGACGGACGGACGGACTCATGGTGCTGACACCCATATAGGACTGGCTTCTGATAAAACACAAACACAACCTCGGCCCCAAGTTAATAGAGTGTAGGGCCCTTCCCAATAATTGGTGCTGTCATTTTTTTTTTATTTATTTATTTATTTAATTTATCATGACTTGTGCTCTTTTTTTAACTGAGTTTCTCCCTGATCTGTCTCCTAGATCTGTCTGTCGCCTTTTCTCCTGCACGGACAGATGCAAGGATCTTCCTCTGTCCATCGATTTAAAAAATTTAACATAGCATACTTTATCTGTCTTTTCCTAGGGGGTCACACCCCTACTCCCCCTTCTTTGTTTTAGAAGCTGTCCTGGTTTCAGTTAGGATAGAGTTAATTTTCCTCCCAGTAGCTGGTAGCATGCTATGTTTTGGATTTAAGATGAGACTAATGTTGATAACACACTGATGTTTTACTAACATGCTGATGTTTTAATTGCTGCAGAGCAGTGCTTACACTAAGCCAAGGACTTTTCAGCTCCTCGCTCTGTCCTGCCAGCTGGTAGGCTGGAGGTGTAGCAAGAGCTGGGAGGGGACAGACGCAGGACAGCTGACCCAAACTGGCCAAAGGGGTATTCCATACCATCTGATGTCATGCTGAACAATGTATAGGGGTGGCTAGCCAGGGTGGGGGTGGCCGGCCACCTGGGGACAGGCTGGGCATCGGTCAGCGGGTGGCAAGCAACTACACCATGCATCACCTGCTCCATACACATCATTATTATTATTATTTTATTTTCTGTCCCAATAAACTGTCTCTGTCTCAACTCGCAGGCCACAGTTTTTCTCATTTCTCTCCCCCATCCCGGGGGGGGGGGGAGGGTGAGCAAATGGCTGTGTGGTGTTTAGCTGCCTGCCAGTTTAAACCACAACAGAAGCATACGTAAATTGATACAAAGGAACACTGAAATGATACAACTGGACACAAAAATATACATTTTAAGAGAAATCCACATCAGTAATTTTATAAAGCTTTCTTCTGTACTAAGCGGTCCTGAAAATTTAGGACTAAAACATTAGCTTTGTAATGTAAAAGAGTTATCATGACAGTCCTCAAAGGCCACTATATTGCACACTGACATATTCAAGGCTATCAGCTTATATTTCAGTCTGTGTATTCAAGTTTTGAGGTCCTTTTATGATTATGCAAACATCAGAAATATAGTGGTATAATAAATGGTACTTATGAAAGCAGAGTTTTAGAGCCAATATTATATTTGCAGGCTCAAAACACCCACTTAATATTTAAACAAGTATTTGATATGTCTGTTTGTTCAAAAATAGAAAGAGTACATGCACTTACATAAAAATAACTTTTACTGTTCAACAAGCATGCTCATGCGATTTTTATAGTAGTACAAACTTTAAAAAAATACAAACAAATCCACGTTATGACTTTTTAAAATAAATGATGCCAATTCACCTTTCCCCTACTTGAGTACATTTACATTAAGGCTTTGAATCATCTGACCCACTATTTTACAACATTAAAATGAATGGGTCCACATGGATGCTAGTATGTCTCACTGAGACTCAGCATGAATAGAATTAAAGCTCACCACTTTAAGGAAACAGAAAGTCACATGCTCATGCCTCAACTATATTCCTTTTTGTCTCCAAACTAGAACATAAAGTTAAATAGTAACAGTATTTCATGGCAAGAGACGAGTACTTCATTTTTTAAAAAAAAACATACTACACAACATCTGTATTAAAGTTTACTGGGTCTGGATGGGATGTTAACCTTCCCTGCAATAACCCATACAGTGCTGCGCTCTGCACCTGTAGCTAGAACAGCAGTGGCATCACACCAGTGTTGTGTCTGCTGCTGATCATTGCTGGCATAGCATCAGGACTCTCTCTAGCCCTCCTAGGGGGTGGGCAAAAAAGTGAGAAAGAAACATCATCAGGGCAGCTGACCTAAACCAACCAAAGGGATATTCCATACCATATGATTTCACACTCAGCAGTAAAAGTTGGAAAAAGGAGGAAGAGGGGAGGGGTGGGCTCTCGTTGAGAGAACCTCTGTCATCCTCCCAAACACCGGCTACGTGCGTTGAGGCCCTGCTTCAAGGACATGGTCAAGCATCGCTCATTTGTGGCAAGTAGAGAGTAATTTATTTGCTCTGCACTTCCAAATAGCCTTTACTTGTTTTGTTTTGTTATTCCCTTTTCCCCCTCCTTCTTCCCCTTTCCCTTTTTTCCTTTTAGTTGTATTGTTTAATTACTAATAATATTTCCTTAATATTTTTTCTCTTTAATTAAATTATCCTTATCTCAACCCGTGAGTTGTTCTGTCCTTTAATTCCCCCCCCCATCTGAGGAGGGGGAGTGAGACAGCGGTTGTGGTGTTCATCTGCCTAGCATGGTAAAACCACCACATAATTTAATGCCAACATCTTTGGAGAAACTTCCATTTTTATTTTTTTTTTACAACACTGCTTTCTGGTGGTGATTCAGGCATGGGGAGTTCATTCAGTTCAACGTGCTGTAAATATAGCCCCACTTTTTCCCCTTTAATAGTTCCAGGGCCCTACATAGAGCATGCAGCTCACAAGCCTGAGCTGACCATGATGGACTCAAAGGTCCTGATTCCACAGGTTCTAGGTCCTTATTAATTATTGCATATCCTGATTTGGCCATTCTGTCATATAGTACTGAACCATTTTTAATTTGCTCCCTTTTCTCTGGTCCCGGGTCTTCAATTTTGTCTGACCCATCTAAGAATTTTACTGTGGCAATTCCTACAGCCCTTGGTTACCTAGTAAGTGTCTTGCAGGGGGTTTAGGACCTATCACCCACCCATGAATCCTATAGGAATCACTTCGGTCCTTCACCGGCCAAGTCCCTCGCGGGAGATTGGAACCGCGGTTAGAAGACCTCCACACTCGCTTCGGAACTAGGTTCCGTCTCAGTCACACTCTTACACACACAGGCAACCAAATCCCACACAACCGAACGGTATACGCTTAATACTCACGACTCCGTCATCTTTGTTCGGATCTTCGCACGCAGAATTATGGGCAAAATACAATGCTGCAGCCGGCAAGGGAGTTCATAAAAAATCAAATTCTTTGCTTGCCTTTATTCGGGTTCGAGATGGCATTAGTCCCGACCTGACTCGAACAGGAGCCACCGAATGGTGGGGCGCCCCTCCTGGATCAAGTCAGAGTTCGGGAACCAAGACCATCCCGGACGAGCCCCCAATTGTGATAAATGATTAAATCCCAAATAGGATTTTAATCAAAGTTTGTGATTTATTAAGGAAATAGAGGCAAGCAAACAGCGCTGGGTGCGCCGGGAGTCTCTGCTCCACCAGGACGCACACCTGTTACATCAGGTGGTTGATTTTTATACTACTAGACTAATACATATTTATCACTATTCCTAGAAAAGGCAGGGTTATTATAATTACTTCCCAGAATCCGGACCCTCTCCGGGCACATGCGTATCAGTCTCTGGTGGTCTTTCTGGGGGTCTCTTGTGCTGAAGGCTCATAGTCTTCCTCCCAGGCTTTGTCCTTCAACTCCCCCTTTCTCCTTATTTGGTGGATCTCTTTGCCGGATATCAGAGGCTTGGGCAGCGTCCCATGCAAAAGTCAGCAGTTTCCTAAAAAAACTCCTTGGTCCTCTTATCTCCCAGACTCAAGTCTCAATGTTCTCCCTTCAAACCCTCTATTTACACAAATTGCTGGACCCTTCCTTTGTGTGATACAAGAACTATGTACACTAATCACTCTGTTTTTCTTAAATAGAAGGTTATATTTCATCATGCGGCCCTAACATTGTTTCATACTGACACAATTCAAATTAACACATTTTACAAAGGGGAGCCAGTACACAATGACTGCCTGTAGACCATTGAAGCTACCTACTCCAGCTGTCCAGATCTGAAGGATACTCCTTTTGATGATGTGGAAATATGGGAGCAGCTACACCATCAGCAGAAAACGACATTCTGGGTATGCAGCTACCTCTTGCAAAGACATAATAGAATCTAGACCTTTGCCAACAGATATCTCTGCAGAAAAGGCTGAGATAATTGCTCTGACCCATGCCTTAGAAAAAGCAAAAGGAAGGAAAATAAACATCTATAGGGGCTCAAGATATGCATTTGGGGTTGTACATGTACATGGAGGCATCTGGAAAGAAAGAGGACTGTTGAACTCTCAAGGGAAAAAAATAAAAAAAAATTAAAAATCAAACATGCAAAAGAAATAATTAGTTGTACATTAAGACACACTAGAAGGTGAGCTCAGAATTGGAGGAAGAGAATTGGATCTGGCAGACAGAGAGGCAAAAGAACCAGCAGAAAATGAGGTAGCAACTGAGGGAGCCCTGATTCCAGACGGGCAGTTTCCCCTTGAAGGTAAGCCTGTATATAACAAAAAGGATAGGAAATTAATTGAAAGGCAAAAGGGAAAATATAACCAAGAGGGATGGACTATTACCAAAGAAGGGAAGGGGAAGCTAGTCATCCCCTCCAATTTATTGTGGTCACCGGTAAAGGAAAAACACCGGAAGACACATTGGGGAATAGACACTTTGTATAACTATCTGTGGTGGTTTAACCCGGCCAGCAGCTAAACACCACACAGCCGTTCGCTCACCCTCCCCCCTCCCTCTCTGGGATGGGGGAGAGAAACGGGAAAGTGAAGCCTGTGGGTTGAGATAAAGACAGTTTATTTAAGAGAGAAAATAATAATAATAATAATAATAATAATAGTAATATGTACAAACAAGTGATGCACAATGCAATTGCTCACCACCCGCTGACCGATGCCCAGCCCAACCCCGAGCAGCCGGCCCCCCACCCTGGCTAGCCACCCCTATATATTGTTCAGCATGATGTCAGATGGTATGGAATACCCCTTTGGCCAGTTTGGGTCAGCTGTCTTGGGTCTGTCCCCTCCCGGCTCTTGCTGCACTCCTGGATCTCTCGTGCAGGTCCTTTAACTTTATTTTGTTTTATGGCAAAACCAGCCTTCAGAAGGATTTGGATTATTTTCTTCCCTTTCTCAAAAACTTCCTCTGCTGTGCCACCCCACACAATGATGTCATCGATGTACTGCAGGTGTTCAGGAGCTTCCCCCTGCTCCAGCGCAGACTGGATCAATCCATGGCAAATGGTAGGGCTATGTTTCCACCCCTGGGGCAGCCGATTCCACGTATATTGGACTCCCCTCCAAGTAAAGGCAAACTGTGGCCTGCACTCTGCTGCTAGAGGGATGGAGAAAAATGCATTAACGATATCAATTGTAGCGTACCACTTGGCTGCCTTTGATTCCAGTTCATACTGGAGTTCTAGCATGTCCGGCACTGCAGCATTCAGTGGTGGTGAGACTTCGTTCAGGCCACGATAGTCCACCGTTAGTCTCCACTCACCATTAGATTTTTGCACTGGCCATATGGGACTATTAAAAGGTGAATGAGTCTTACTGATCACTCCTTGGCTCTCCAGTTGTTGAATTAGCTCATGGATGGGAATCAAGGAGTCTCGGTTGGTGCGATATTGCCGCCGGTGCACAGTTGTGGTAGTGATTGGCACTTGTTGTTCTTCGACCCTCAGCAACCCCACAGCAACCCCTATCTTTGTACAGACTCAGCTGCTCCTTGGCTCTTGTCCAAACCACAAGGTCGGTCTCAGCTGGTTTTTGAGACAGGTTCCCTGTTTTTGTCAGGAAACATCTTCTCTGAGGGGCCCTGAGACTTCTTTTTTCAATTAATTTGCACAGTAGTAAGCAAAGACACTCAGCAATATCTATTTTCACTGAGATCCTCGCCTGAGCCTAAGTTATTGGCTACAGAGTGTTTCTCACAATTTGGGGGCTCATCTGGGATCCAGTCACCTACCGGGAAGCCCCACTGCCACAGCAAGAAGAAGGCATGCCCCTCTAATTTCAGCGGTCCTGTGCATCGACGGTGGTGGTTCTGCGAAGAGTTGACAGAGGACCCAAGACTGATTAAAGAGGCAGGATCCATGAAGTAGTGGGGAAAGGAAGAAGGTAGGCACTCCGGGTTTAAGAATTGATCCGGTAACTCTGTGCACAGACCAAGGTAAGAAATATTAAGTATTGCCTTCGGGGTCGGGTGAGACTCTGTGTGACGTGTGATTGAGACTGACTTTTGTACGAAGCGAGTGTGGAGTCCTGATCCACAGTTCCGTAGCTCCGCGAGTGGCATGGCCAGAGACGGACGAAGTGTGAGATAAGAGAGAGAAAGGAAGAGTCTCGGGAAATTTGGTGTACGGTAGCCCTTGCACAGTGAAGTGCTTGGCAGTACGTTCCCATTTTCAAAACTGGGAAAATATGGGTTCCAGGGGACAGAGAGATATCCCTGGGGGAGTGTCTACCAACAGTTCTTCCTGAAGAATGTTAAGAAATTGGAAAAATAATCTCAAAATTAGAGGAGATGATAAAAGAAGATGTCCTGGTTTCAGTTAGGACAGAGTTATTTTTCCTCCTAGTAGCAGGTAGGGTGCTATGTTTTGGATTAGGATGAGAAGAGTGCTGATAACATGCTGATGTTTTAATTGCTGCAGAGCAATGCTTACACTAAGCCAAGGACTTTTCAGCTCCTCACTCTGTCCTGCCAGCGGGCAGGCTGGGGGTGCAGCAAGAGCTGGGAGGAGACAGACCCAAGACAGCTGACCCAAACTGGCCAAAGGGGTATTCCATACCATCTGACGTCATGCTGAACAATATATAGGGGTGGCTAGCCAGGGTGGGGGGGCGGCTGCTCGGGGTTGGGCTAGGCATCGGTCAGCGGGTGGTGAGCAATTGCATTGTACATCACTTGTTTGTACATATTATTATTATTATTATTATTTTCTATCTTAATAAACTGTCGTTATCTCAACCCACAGGCTTCACTTTCCCGTTTCTCTCCCCTCATCCCAGAGAAGGAGGGGGGAGGGTGAGCGAACGGCTGTGTGGTGTTTAGCTGCCAGCTGGGTTAAACCACAACAGAAGAAAATGGCTAAATATTGTGTATCAGTCTGGACAAAAGAACCAATTAAGTAAACAGCAGCATTTTGGCCAAAATATGGGTCTGATGAAAATTCAGGCTTTAAATTTATATGTAAACAATAAGAATCCTTTTTTGGAGAAGGAGCCAAATTATGCTCCCTATAATCCTAATATTGCACTGGTGGCAGCAGCAGTCGCTCCAGGAAGGAAGACAGGGACTGCAATTAACACTGTCCCTAGAGAAGAGCGTACTATACAATAGGCTCTGGTAAGAATTAGAACAAGGTAGAAGAGAAATTGAGAATTTTGCCTTTCCTGATACTAACAGTACTAACACTAACTGTGTATCCTCTTAGGTGAACTCCCCGCCTCCTTACCGGCAGAGAGGTGTTAGGGGTTTTAAGAAGGAGATTAAGTCTTTAATTGAGGACCCCATTAGGCTAGCTGAACAATTAGACCAGTTCCTAGGACCTAACTTATACACTTGGGGGGAAATTATGTCTATATGTGGTGGTTTTACTCGAGTGGGCAGCCAAGATCCACCACAACCGCTCTCTCAGTTCCCCTCCTCAAAGAGGAGCAGGGAGAAAATACGATGAAAAGGGCTCAAGGGTTCAGATAAGGACGAGGAGATCGCACAGCAATTATTGTGATGGGCAAAACAGACTCAGCATAGGGAGATAGTAAGATTTATTGCTTATTACTAACAAGCTAGAGAAGTGTGAAACAAAGGAAAGAAACCAAAAGCACCTTCCCCCCCATCCACCCTCTTCCACCTCCTCCCCCCCGAGCGGCACAGGGGAATGGGGGAATGGGGGTTATGGTCAGTCTACAGCACTTCTTCTCCACCTCTCCTCGATCACTCTCGTCCCCTGTGCTGTGGGGTCCCTCCCACAGGATGCAGTCCTTGCTAAACTGATCTGGCATGGGCTGCCCACAGGCAGCAGCTCTTCAAGAACTGCTCCAGATACGGGTCCGTAACAAATGGTCCATCCCTCGGGAGCAAACTGCTCCAACCTGGGTCCCCCACGGGCAGCAGCTCCTGCTAGGTCACCTGCTCCTGCGTGGTCTCCTCTCCACGGGCTACAGGTCCGGCCCAGAATCTGCTCTGGCAGGGGTCTTCCACAGGCCGCAGCCTCCATCGGTGTAGGTCCACCTGCTCCACCATGGTCTCCTCCACGGGATGCAGCATGGAACCCTTCTCCACCGTGGTACTGCATGGGCTGCAGGGGGATAGCCTGCTTCACCATGGTCCTCACCACAGGCCACAAGGGATTTCTGCTCCAGCGCCTGGAGCACCTCTCCCCCTCCTTCTTCACTGACCTTGGTGCCTGCAAGGCTGTTCCTCACTCCTCTCACTCTCCCAGCTGCTGTGTAGCACAGCATTTTTTTTTCCTGTCTTAAATATGCTCTCACAGAGGCACAAAACAACATCATTTATTGGCTCAGCTCTGGTCAGCAGTGGGACCCTTACCTAACATGGGACAGCTTCTAGATCCTTCTCACAGAAGCCACCCCTATGGCCCCCTGCTACCAAAACCTTGCCACATTAACCCACTACACTATACTAAGTATGTTGTCTACAGGGGAAGAAATGGGAATGATCAGGAGGAAAGCTGCTATACAAGAATGGGGAACAGCTCATCTTCCAGGACCAGGGGTAATACTGGCAGGGCAGAAATATCCACTTGCTGATCCTGGCTGGAATAATAATAATGCACAACACAGGAATCATATGAGAGACTTGGGGTCAGAATGAGAAAGTACTCGGGGATGAATCCCGAGGACCCGGTATCCTGGGGGCTCTTGAAACTCTTGAGAGTTCATTTTGTGGTTGGAGCCTGGTCAGATACATGGTGGGGGAGCTCTGGAGGGTGGGGGAATGTAGCGAACAGTCACTGGGGGCCCTCCTGTGGGAGGCCCTGAAGGTGTGTGTCAGGAGGGGAGATGAGAAGTGTGATAAATTAGTGGGGGTTTGTTCATTGTTTTTTGAGGAATTTGGGGAACCTGTTGGCAGGCGGGTAGCGGGAGGGGGTGTTGGGTAAACATCACAAGCCCCCCACCTGAACATGAGCACAACGCGTGATCACCGGCAGAGGACCACACTATTGTCAACTCTAGCAGGCATTGACTTTTGGGCCATGTACTTTCAATAGGGTAATTGCAATTGTAAAAAGTCGATTACAAGCTGCTAACAACGACCCCCCCCTCTCAACAATGGACTGCCCAGCCTCAGCCTCGGCCAGTTCGACAAGTCCCGACAACTCGGAACTCACCTGCTATAAAACAGCAACCCTGGAAAGGGAAAGGGCGTGCTGTTGCGGAACAGAGACTCCCCAGACGCCCAGCGCTGTTTTGCTTGTGTCTGCTTACTTGATTAATAAAATAATTTCAATAGACCCGAAAATTGTGTGGTCTAATTTATAACAAGAAGGAAAAGCAGAGAGCGCCAGATTGCTGCCAGTGTGCTGTCCCTTATCTGCCACAGGGAGGCTTCTGGATTCTTCTGTCACTGCAGACCCCCCCCCGTCAGAACCTTGCCACTAAACCCAATACACTGGGGCAGCTAGGTCATTACTGGCTTGTAAAGTATCAGGGATTAAATTAACTAATGAAACCCTAAAAGTGATGGGGGTAGAAGGGGCTGCGATAACAGTGCACTTTTTGGGGGATACCAAGATGAGACTAGGGGATAAAATGATCACTGGACAATTATTGTATGTACCCAAGACAGGGACTATCTTGTTGGGAAGGGATTTGATGATGCAACTGGGCATTCAAATAGTAAATTGTTAGACTGGAATAGCAGTGTTATTAATGTAGTGCTCTCAGACCCTGAGAGCAGTGGTAATACAGATGGACAGTTTTACTTCAGGGGTTTTGATTCAAAGAACAAAGTTCCAATTTTCTTCAAGTGGTATATTCTTTATTAGCAGCGCTGGATGCACGGGGGATCATTCCACCTATCGTGCATAACAGGGTAGAAAGCTGTGCCAAACTTATACAGTGAAGCGATTAATATTTCATGAGCGCCTATACATATTTATTACCTGTCCCGCCTACCCTCGCTTTTCATGCTAATTAGTCTCTTAATGCTTTACGCTTGCGCAGATCTGTTTTTAGTCCTTGAGTAGTGGTCGTCAAAGGATGGGCGGTGGTCCCAAGGAGGAAGGCTGCGAGCATCCCACTCATTTAGGACCATCTGCGATTCCTAGTTGTTTTAATTTACAGGGCCATCGGTTTATTTGGGCAAGTTCTAGAACAAATTTTGGAGCAATTACAACCTCCCGAGAAGGTATTACTGTTACAAATATGTGGATGATCTTTTATTGTCAGGACAGGAGAAAACAGTTGTGAAGGAAGCTACTAACAAGCTATTCAACTTTCTGGGAAAACAGGGCTTGGGAGTATTGAAAAATAAATTACAATATGTAGAAAAAGAAGTAAAGTATATAAGGTATCTAATGTCTGAGGGAAAATGAAGAATAAACCCAGAGAGGATTCAGGGAATTGTTGAAAACTAAAAATTAGAACTAAAAAGTTTTAAGAGAAAGATTTTTTAAGGAATCAGGAGCCATGAAGTCTGAGGGAAAATAGATACTCCCTAATGGGAGAGAAATGCTGAATAAAGCACCAATGAGGCAAATATTAACTGTTTTACATCAAGAGAGTCATTGGGAGGTGTGAATAAAGGGTTAAAACAACTAGGAATCGCAGATGGTCCTAAATGAGTGGGATGCTTAGGCAGGATGTGCAGAACAGCAGAACACCAGATAAGAAGCAGCAGCACTGTCCTTGGGATGCCAGAATAGGCCATAAAACTAGAGATAGCGGGAA